>JAVYIG010012016.1:0-56477 GCA_035222895.1 Strongylocentrotus droebachiensis | reverse complement strand
TTTTTCCTTTTCTTTCTTTTCTTTTCTTTCCTCTCCTCCCTCTTTTTCTTTTTTCTCTTTCTTTCTTCTCTTCTCTTTCTTTTCTTTTCCTTTCTTTTTTTCTTTTCTTTCCCTTTCCCTCTCTTTTTTCCCCTCCCCCTTTTCTCTTTTTTCCCGACGGCAGCGCAATTTTCCCGACAATATCCTGACAGGTGGGGGGGGGGGGGGTGTCGCACCCCCGTACCCCCCCCCTTTGGAGACGCCCCTGATGGTGATTCGTTATACCCTAACTCTAAATTAAACCTTCATTGTACCTAGGCAATCTCATCTAAACGCGCTAATCTATTATCCTCTCAGATTTAGAAATAATAATACTAACATAGAAATATGTTGTATTCCTCCAGCACACAACATATACATAATCTCAGGTGTAAATATCGTTTTAGGAAAACGAGCTTATCAATCAATACTGCAATCTGCATGTGATTCACCTATAATTATTGCACTATTATTATGCTTCGACTACCCATATGACATATAACATAGAAATATAAAGGAATAATCATAAACTATATACAAGACAAGAAATATAGACTAAAGAATATTGATTGTCTCTAAGAAATGTGATAACTTCCACTAATGCAATATACAGCAATACATGTTGTATTATAAGCCAATCAACATCCAAACATCAACCCTTAAATACAATTAGGCCTATGGGATAATTATGAGCAGGTTTATTCGATTGAAAACTACCAAATAATAATGGTCAGACAATCCCTTGTGCCAAGCAAATGCAAACTCTTCACAGTGTTTCCAACTTCTAATCTGAGCTCTTAAGCAAACATGCCTCCTATCACTAATCCCCCTGTCCTAGCCCAATGGAGAGTGTTGCTCAACAACACAACATTAACGAGAATATTGGGGAAGAAAGGGAGAGAAAGAGAGAGTGTGTGTGTGTTCCCCTACCACGGGTGAGGTTGACCTCTGTACAGACTGACCCAAGATAGATAAGGGAGAGATGGAAGAGGGGGGGATCGAGATCTACTCTGTTGTTCCAACACTATGTATATACACTGGATCATGCACATTATCACAATGGCACTGTTGCATAGTATATCACCTAACTTGCAATTAGAGTAGGTTCTGAATGATAGATTTTATATCTGGAAACTACCATTCATGATATTAGACTTACCTTTTCTTTATCAACCCTAGACTAGCTTTATAGTATTTACAAACTCCAATACTAGGTGGAGGATAAACGTTCATATAGCAGTTCGCTACCTCGTTTATAATTTGACATACTATTCTTTGCATCAGAAAGTTCCAACCTCAATGGAAGTACTCGTACAATGTATACTTCTTTTCTGACATAGAAATCAAAGTCGATACTTTTAAGAACGGTAAGAGTACCACGTGCGTCGATCACCACGTGCCCGGCACATTTTTTCTTGTCTGCGCTGCATGCACTCACCGTACACACACATTAAACTCCATATTAAACAAGGTATCTGATTGGTCGATCAATTCCAGACGCATGCGCAGTAAACAGCATCCGTCTGTAAAAGGGCACACGTGTGCTAATAAAGTAACAGGCGTGTGCTATCGCACCTTGCACGCGCCTGCTAAATAACAGGCGGTGATTGGTCAATTTAGCAGACGTGTGCCGCGTTCCATACGTCTGGGGCACGTGAATAAAGTCCTCAACGGCTTTCCATACATGCGTACGTTCTGTCAGAACCACGCGTACGTTATGATGGACCCACGCGTACGTTATGTCGGAACCACGCGTACGCTCTGACATGCACGCGTACGGTCTAGGCACACGTAATGAAGGCGATAGCCCACCATACATATCATCCCATTGCGGCACATATCGACCAACTCGTAGTCGTACCCGTACTACCCGCCTAGCTAGATCTACTTAGATCATGTAATAATTCAACACTTGTTCACATTTTTAAGACAACGATTCAAGTTGATTACGCAATCGGATGACGTTTCGCAGTGTACAATAATAGGATATCATAAACATCGACAAATTGGGTTGCCGAACAGGAAAAATGGCGCCTGCCGCCCCAACATCGCGGGCTGTTGTGATGGATCATATTCAATCCAACGATGTGATGATCTTCAGCAAGACATATTGCCCATTCTGTAAAAAGGTTTGTGAATAAATATTCTCGCCATTTTTCTCTGTCTTTTTACATTAACATGCATGTCATGTACCTGTTTAGTAGATCGTCAACATGGTCAATAATAAGAGAAAGAGATTATCAAATAAATTAAATCTACATTTTCTAAGTTATTCAGCATGTTCAGTTATCATTTATTTTGTAGTCTTTTCCCAACTTCACTTGTTTTAAATATTAGCTTAGGCCCTAGGGCCTACATGTGGATGGAGTCTATCCCCAACATGCCTGGCTATACGCACCCACGTCCAGAAAAAGGGGCGAAAAGGTTTCTTTTTCAGCTATACGACGGCGTCGATGTTTTCCTTAAAAGGGGTGTTTTTCAAGCACGGATCGCACAAAAACCCTCAAAAAAGGGATACTTTTTCAATTTCAAATCACAGGTTAGGCCTAGGCGGCGCTTGTTCAGAAGCCTATCCAAAATTTGACCCGTAACTCCGGCGTGGAGAAACCCTACTAGAACATACCAAAAATTAAGTAAATATTATTTAAATGTCCAAATAAAGATCATGAGTTAAAAGTCGTTATGTTTATTACTAGTGATCTACCTGTTTCGTGTCAATTTTCTTATTATTTTTGGAGTATTTTACGGATAAACGTTGATATTATTATTAGTAGATCTATACACTTTTTCACGGCAAACCGCTGCACAATACAAGCTAGTGCATACCGGTGGTAGGTTGCGGGCACGCGCCTGTGTGAAGTTATCTACTGTAATGTCTCAGATCCACATGAATAGTCAATACACACATAACACACACATGCACACACTGAAGACAAAGTGGCTGTAAGCAAGTTTGACAGTAGACTCACGATTTGAATTTTCAAATTATTCTTTCTAACATCAGTAAGTTGAAAAAATTGTATTTTACTGCTATTAAAGTGTCATCAATTTTCACTGAACTAAAGATTTGTAGGTGTTAACACACAGCCAGGATAGTAATACAGCTACAGATGTATGTGTGATTAGAGTCTACAACTGGCTTCACTGACTCTGGAGAGCGTCAAAAGACAAAACATTTAACTCCTCCAATGAGACAGATCTTTTCTGTCTATCGAAAGCAGAAAGTAAGAGTAACAGGATGGTTAAAATTTGAAAAGATGGAACCAATTACATAAATTATGAGAAAGATATTTGGCTTAAAAATATTGATTTGTTAACCCGACTGGCTTGGCTGCCAAAAAAGCATGTGTATGCTTGTACAATAGGTAAGCAACCAGCATCAAGATTTTGTTGATCTTGTCAGTTACGATAGTTACGAGAAACGCATAGTTATAGTAGATCGTGAACCTACACTGAAGTCAAAGTGAAAGAAGTACCAAGACGACACAGAGGAGATCATTTGCCTATATATGTTGAACTATTAAACTTGTACCGTTATATTAAGTTGTTAAGAAAATTGAAGCCAATGCACTGTATGGGCCCTATATTGTAGCTGACTAGCTGTACTTTCAGTTAGACTCTGCTGGAGACTATGGAATTGTGCCATTCAAATCTCTGCCTGCTATACAGTACCTGTGTTATGACTTTAATAGTGAGCTTCTTATGCCTTGAAAGATTTTGCTTCTAGAGCCGTCAACTATGTTTTGAAGTTGACAGTCGTCTGTCTATCCTTCTTCATTTCTATACCAATATACCGGTATGTATCTTGTGTGAGGAGAAAATAAACCCTAGACTTTGTAGGAGTAATAATGTCAAAGGTCACGTGATTAATTTGGACAAAATATAAGATTTGCCTTCTGTTTTGTTACAATATATAATAAAAGGGGAACTTACTTTATTCAAATATGAGAAGATCAAAATTAAAATCAAACATCTTGTGAGGTTGATTCTGGTAGTAATATTGTCAAAGGTCAAATGATTAATTTGAACCAAATGTAGGATTTGACTCCTATGTTGTTGTTGTTGTTTTTGTAATAGAAGGGAAAATTACTTATTCAGATATGAGGTGATCAAAATTTAAATCGAACATCTTGTAAATTTGATTCTGGTACATGTACATTTGTAGTAATAATGTCAAAGGTCAAATGATAAATTTGAAGAAAAAAAATAGGATTTGACTCCTGTAATGTCCTGTTATTTTGTTAAAATATATAATAGAAGGGGAAATTACTTTATTCAGAATAAGATTCAGATATGAGGTGGTCAAAATTAAAATCAAAAATCTTGTGAGGTTGATTCTGGTAATAATAATGCCAAAGGTCAGATGATTAATTTGAACAAAATGTAGGATGTGACTCCTGTTTTGTTAAAATATATAATAGAAAGGGGAACTTACTTTATTCAAATATGAGAAGATCTTGTGAGGTTGATCCTGATAAAACATACAGTTGTAAATGGGTTTATGACTTTGTTGATTATGCCAGGGTAATTGACAGTCAATGGTCTAATAGGAAATTGTGTAAAATACTGTAATTAATGGAAACAAAATATATGGTTGATTAAACAAAAAAGATGAAGGTAAGTTCATCTACAAGCGTGGAATAGCAACTGTGAAATCAGTAAGGCGTGATGTATATTCAGAGGGTTTACCACTCACTGCCCATCTTAGAATACCAGTTGACATTTCAAAGAAAGAGTTATGAAGCACTTATTCTCCTAATCCCTTTTAATACACACGTTTGCTTCCAGCTGCCCAGGCTCACTCTACCTATGACGTAAGCACCAATCTTTGTCCCCACAATGCACTATTGATGCCTGGTCATTCTGGATAATCTGCACAGTCATTGGGTACATTGTGATAAGGGGCGTTTTATTATCTTTTATATCAGGACCTGTCTAATATTGCTTGTATCATTTTTGTGCAGTACAGTGTAGGCTTGTGGCAGATATTAATAAATCAATAGTGTGATCATGTACTGTTTAGTGTTGTAGCTCTAGTAGGTTTAGCAAAATATTGAGGAAAAAATGGATAGGAGTAAAAAGCATTTCAGATCCAAAGTTACATTTAACGATAGCAAAATAAAAGTAACTTCATTACATGACTAACCTTCAAAAGAAGTTAATTTAGGGTGATGATAAATTGATAATTGATTTTGAAAAATTTAAAAATAGTAACTCAAATGGATAAGTTATTGAGTTTAATTAAAATTGTTTTTACAAATGTCCTGTCTATTTTCGTAATTCACAAGGTCATACATATTAAAGGTGTGGCAAGAAGAATCGTAAGAAATACATTTAGATGTACATGTTAGTAGGCATAGTTGAAAGTTATTTTCCCTGTTATTCAAATTGAAGGGAATAAATAGAAGTATCCTTGTCAGGAATCTGTGACCTATAAATACGACCATTGACCGATATGACTGATTTCTCTGTAAACCCTCCTGACACTGGTCATTAGTCCTGGATGTAATACTACTCGGTCTTGGATGATGGCCCCCTGGTCAAGTTATCTAAATTCACTGACCAATTGCATGAATTACTCCATGGTTGTTGCCTAGTGGTATTACAGGGACAGGATGTAAGAAGGAGTTTGTCAGCTGTCTGGTTGAACAGCATGAACACTTCCCTGTGTGTGATCAAGATTGTGGGGTAGTCTTCAAGTCCTGTCGCCCAGTCTTACAAGATATTTTATACAAGATATTTTATTTGGTCTTTGCAAACAAGTTACGGTACATAGAAATATGTTTTCCACTGGCGTTACAGTAAAATTCAAGAAAATACATAATTACAAGAAATAAATACATCACGTTTATAGAATGAAATAGATGAAATAAGGAACAAATACATGCAAAAGATAATGAAGCAACAAAAATTGTCATTGGTACTTAAAATCATGAGTTTCAAAATTAAGCCTTGGTCATTGGTATTTCAATCATAATAGTTTCAGTATTAATTAATTTCTGACGCAGAAGTTTAACGTTCAACCTGTGAGTTGAATTTACGAACAGAGTCGGGTACAAATGAATATCCGGATGGATGTGATGAATACAAAATATTGAGCAAGCTATCCAGTCGAATTCCTACACTAAAGGAATAGAACCTCAACCTTGGACCAAAATCCAAATACAAGACCTAGCCCTAACCCAACTTCTAACTCGGACCTAATACCTTTAGAACCTTATGTAGCATAAAACCCTAAACCTGTGTCTTTGGTTCCAATGTCACCTGAGGAAATGCTGTGTCACCAAGCTGTTTGATCCATAATGTAAAAACCTAGATAGCAATCATGGTGATAACAATTGCTTATCATTTGGAACAACCCTCAAAATGAGATATTTAATGTCCACTTTATTTAGGCCCTTTTCAAAATTCAAATACAAATTTCAGGGGGGGGGGGGCTCTGTATTAGTAGCTCGACAGAAAAAAGCTTCTTGAGCTTGTTTTGTTTTTATGGAAGAAAAGTAGAAAAGAACAGAGATGTACATGTATGTTTGTTTATAAAGATTGAACCGTGAAAAGCTCAGACTTAACAAGAGGTAGTCAATGGGTTAACGTGGACACTTCATTGCATATTGATAAAACATGTGTCAGCAAGGCATTGTTTCAGTCTGTCAATAACTATTCACTTTAAGTCATAAAACACACCATTTGTAAATAAATCCAAAGTGCAAATGCTTCTCTATCAATAACAATGACACTGCATTTTTACACAGAATGTTGCAATAATATCCTTCAGTTATTTGCCGGTGAGGAGCAGAGTGTGCATATCGATGTAAAAGTGTAATCGGAAGAAAGGTGAAATGATATGTGTAGAAGACCAAGGGCCCAGGCTGGTTTCGGACGTCATCACACATTTTATACATCCAACAAATCTAATTTGGCCCCCCACTCCATGGCTCATTGTGCATGGCGTAAAAACGATAAGAGTGACACTTTCTTCTGTCCTCCCCCGCCGCCTGTAAGTGGGGCATAATTACGCAAAGCAGTCCGACTTTCACTCCATCTATCCCACCTTCTTCTTTTCTCTCTCTCTCTCTTTCTCTATCTCTCTCCCTCTCTCTTTCTCTATCTCTCTCCCTCTCTCTCCCTCTCTATCTCTCTCTCTCCCTTGTAAATGGGCATAATTATGCAAAGCATGCAGTCGCCTTTACTCCATCTATCCAGGGTCTCCCTGCTCTATCCCTCCTTTCCCTTTTCTCTCTCTCTCTCTCTCTCTCTTCCTTGTAAATTGGCATAATTACGCAAAGCAGTCCGACTATCACTCAATCCATCCCTCCCTCTTCTTTCTCTCCCTCTCTCTCCTCTCCCTCTCTCTCTCCCCCTCCCTTTCTCTTTTTACCATAAATCAGGAGAGCCTTTTACTAAAGCTTGTCTTCAGTAACCGAATTCACAAGGTGTAAAGTAAGGATATAGTTGTACTTTACCCCTTCATTACTATTATATCTTATTTACAAATGACCTTTCTTTTGTATTCTGTTTTTTTCTTTCTTTCTTGTACGTTAAATATGATGAAATGAGGTACAATTTGATAACAGTTACAGTATAACTCTTTCATTATTTTATTATTTTGTTTTGTGGCTTCTGTAATGCATCAGATGAAAGACCTCTCCTTGTAATGATTTTTTTTTTTCTTTCTGCAAGTCATTCTTCTTACATAATTCTGCCCTATCATGCCTAATGGTTATCTCAAGACCATTTCTTATGTGTACATTTATTGTACATGTACAGTTAGGTCTTCATAAAATGTTGCATTATCAACTACACTCTCAAGTTTCCTTGGGGCTAGGACTTGCAGACTGAGGATCTCTCCTGCAACAGCCCCAGTAGGAATCCAGGTAGCCCCCAAATTTTCTTTAGTTCGACTTTTAATCATCAAATATTTTCAGAAGTGGCCTGTGAATATTAAAAAAAATCATAAAAACGTCCCTCTATTGTGTAGCAATCTCTTTCTCTCTCTCTCGCTCTCTCTATCTCTACTTCCCTCTCTCCTTCCCTCCTTCCCTCTATCTTTCCCTCCTTCCCTCTATCTACATGTATCTCTCTCTTCTTCCCTCTATCTATCTCTCTCTTCTTCCCTCTCTCCTTACTCTCACCTCACCACTTTCAGCGGCGTAAGATGGAAATGTGATCTCCACCTTAGAATGAATGAAGGTGAGAAATTCCACTTGGCCGAATATGAATCTAATAGTGACGTTTGCGATAGTCAAAGGGGTTGAAAAGATGGCGTGGACCTTGGGAATCTCTCGAAGCTTTGCATGGGCGACTAATGAGGCTAAATAGCAGGGATATATATGCGTAGATGGTGCACTTACAGCCATCTCACCCTCGCTTGTTTAAGATTTGCCTAATGCAGTTTGTTTTGCAAATCCCCTTCTAACCTACTTCTTACTCGCAGGTAAACAGGGAGACCTTGCTTGTGTGATGCTGTTATGATTGCAAATAATATTTCTTGACTTTGTCTTGATAAATTTGATTCTGTGCACTGGTTTGGTGTGTCTGTATGTTGCTTATACCGTATTTGCCGGCGATAAGGCCGCACCGCCGCATAGGCCGCACCCCCGATTTTGACATTTAAAAAAAAAAAAAAAATTGTCAGAGATTGTATTTGAATCTTCCCCTAGAAATGTTGACGTGACCAAAATCACTGCCTTAGACCGCTCGGCCATCCCGCACTGATGCTGTAACATGCAGTTTTCTCTCATGTATATATTGGGCCTCTCTCTTGTGTATTGCGCCATAGTTTTGCTCACGCGATCGAGAGGCTTTAGCTACGGCAAAAACTTAAATCTAGATCTACCAGTAGAGTTTGGTTGGTAAGTTATGAATTTTACAGGGTTGTTGATTTTTTTGATTTTTTAAAAAAAAATTAAAAAAATCTGATTTTTTTGATTTAAATCAGATTTTTATGATTTAAATCAGATTTTTTTTGATTTTTTTCCAACGAAAAATAATGGTCTCACTTAACAAGTTTTAGACTATATTTAAACTGTTTTACACCAATAATAGTGGTCAAGTAGTCTTTTGAACATTGTGTATTGTACTATTTGACACAATAATCCACTTATATACAGGTAATTTTTTTATTTTTTTATTTATTTATTTGCATTATAGAGAGGGACATTTTATGGAAGCCCAAGTAATGTTATGTATTATGTATACATTTAAACTCTTGAAATTTTTATATCAGTCTGTACGTTAACATCTAATTTGAATGTAATATTTAACCAGATTTGCAATAGGCACTTCCTGATATGCTTGTAACAAAATACACATTTTATGTTTTCATTACAGTGTAACCTCAGTTCCAAATAAAACTTCAATAAATTTCGTTGCAAGATGCAGGATAAGCACCACTGTCCACCACATCATTGATGTGCTGTTTTTTCAAACTATTACATGAACAAGCAAGCACAGCAGTTGTATTGCTGCATACAGTAACACTTGCCCAGCAACTTTCCCATTTTTAAATTCTTACTTATTAAGTATACATGTGTACTTTGAAATTGTGTAATTGAATGTATGGGTATTGATAAGAAAATACACAAGCATGCAAATATACATGTAATTCTTATCAAATGTACACATATGCCTTCAACTTAAAGGCCCACTGCACTACTTGTAGCTACTTGCGCCCTCTATATAACAAACCATGCCTAATCGGTGACCATTGGTCCCCCATGATCCTCTTTTTCTTATGTTAACTGAGAGCTGAGTTGATGAGATAACCACCTGTCCAGTGACCTTGAAGGGCAGTCTAATCCCTCCTGTAAACTATGGCAGATACGCTTTAAGTAATTGAAAGAATGGGTATTAATAGTAACAAGAAGGAGGTACATACAAGTAGTTCAGCTGTTTTGTAAAAGTATCCAAGTTGTGGACTTTGAGCACCTTTGTAGATTTTATATATTATTTTATTGAAGATTTAACAGTTTGGTGTACATACAGAGAGTTATTTATCATTACTTCGTTAGAAACTTGTTGTTTTCATCAGTTTTGCTTGTTTTACAATTTGAAAATAAAACAGTGGTGTTAAATCAGACTCCATGAGGGTGTATCATTCTTTTAAAGTATCTCTAAAGCATGTGGAACAGAAATGAAAATGATTACATTGAAAGTATCTGTTAAGAAGAAGAGAAAATAGAGAAAACTAATTTTTTTCATAAAAGTTGATTTAAATCAGTGATTTTTTTGAAAAAAATCAAGTGATTTAAATCGCGATTTAAATCATGATTTAAATCGACATGATTTAAATCAAACAACCCTGGAATTTTATGTACGAGATTGGCGTAAACTTTGCCCTTCATTTAAAAAATATAACACAAAATTGTCGGTTAGACATGTTATTCTAGACAGTTATTCTAGAAATGTCCATCACCTTTCATTGTTGTCCCATATGTACAAATTCGTGCTGTGTTTCATGGTTTTGACTTGCAATTTTTTAAATTTTTTTAAAACTCTTTCGCCGCATAGGCCGCACCCCAACTTTTTGATATTTTCTCTTCCAAAAATACTGCGGCCTTTACGCCGGCAAATACGGTAGTCTATTGTTTTGTTCAGGCCCCCTGTGTAATTATGGCAAGAGATTAGCAGTGCTGTGAAGTTCTCTCCTTTAAAGTAGATATTCATTGATTTTAAAAACTAAGTTTATTTTCATTATTGCAAAGTTGAAACTTTGATTCGACAAGGTTATCAAAATTCAATGCTTGGAAACATTCGAAGTAATGATTATTATAAATTACAAAGCGCTTAAATACAGCCCCGGCATAGCACCTGAAGAGCTCTCCGAACGCTGCTGAGATGTGTGAGATCACAGTATGGACACGATTTGCACAAGCAGACGATGTCACATGACATCTCACACATTTTCCGTGCCTGTTTTTTCGTCTTCTCTTGAGTTCTTTCTCTTTCTTCACTACCGCCAGGCTAAATGTATAATATATTGCCTCACTCTAAACCCAGCGCATGGTTTTATTTTGATGACAAATGCAGCGATACAAAAATAAAGGAATCTGTCGCTTGTAAACAAATAAGACGCCATTGTATATTCAGCTGCACACACCGCGGTATGTTCGGCGGTTCAAGAGGGAACAAATGCCGTCCTCAATATCATTCCGGGGGGTTTTCAATTTGAAAGTCCATATCCTGTGTATTTACAAGCAAAAGATTTTGGTTATCAGAATTGGGTCATATCCCGTTTTGAATGGTTTGACATGCCATTACATTTATATTCACTAAACTCATTATAATTTGACAAATAATAGCTTTGCAATTATGTTCATTCTCTATGGGATGTCGTCTGCTTGGGCAGTATTGGTCCATATAGTGACGTCATTAAAACATCGTTATTTTTCAGGCGAATCTCTCGTATATCCCAGATGTTATGGAGGTGGTTGTATTGTATTTTTATGCCTCCGTTACGAAGTAGCCGGAGGCATTATGTTTTCGGGTTGTCCGTCCGTCCGTACGTCCGTACGTCCCGTCCTCGTTATCGCGTTATCTGAAGAACCGATTGATGGATTCCTGCCAACCTTTGGTCATGTATGTATCTTGCAGAGCCGATGAACTGATTAGATTTTGGGGTCACGAGGTCAAAGGTCAAAGGTCACAGGGCTCATTATGTATGCAAAAACAGCTCGTGATCGCGTTATCTGAAGAACCGATCGATGGATTCCTGCCAAACTTAGGTCATGTATGTTACTTGCAGAGCCGATGAACTGATTAGATTTTGGGGTCATGAGGTCAAAGGTCAAAGGTCACAGGGCTCATTATGTATGCAAAAACAGCTCGTGATCGCATTATCTCAAGAACTGATCGATGGATTCCTGCCAAACTTAGGTCATGTATGTTACTTGCAGAGCCAATGAACTGATTCGATTTTGGGGGTCACAAGGTCAAAGGTCAAAGGTCACAGGGCTCATTATGTATGCAAAAACAGCTCGTGATCGCGTTATCTCAAGAACCGATTAATGGATTCCTGCCAAACTTAGGCCATGTATGTATCTTGCAGAGCCAATGAACTGAGTAGATTCTTGGGTCATGAGGTCAAAGGTCATGGGCTCATTATGTATGCAAAAATAGCTTGTGAACGCATTCTCATTAGAACTGACAGATTGATTACTATTTAACTCGGGACATCTTGCAGAGCCAATGAACTGAGTAGATGTTAGGGTCATGAGGTCAAAGATCAAAGGGTCATATATGTATATGAGAAATTGCTTGTAATCACGATATTCTGAGAACCTGTTAATGGATTAAAATTGAACTTGAATTTGAAAAATTTCTTCTGTTTTGGTTTGTAAAATTGCTCTATGACGGAGGCATCATTTCGACTGCGCGCAGTTGAAGTTCCATCTAGTTATAAATGACCCGATATGTAGTTGACCTAAAACTTGTACGATGGCCATCTGTTAGCTTACTAGTTTCTAGTGATGCATTAGTTGACATATTTGTGATTTTCTTTGAATTTCACCTTTAAATATTTTTTACTTTAATAGCCAGGATATACATTCTAATGGGTGCCTCTAATGAGAGCTTCAGTCAAGAACATGTTTTAGTAATAAGCCTTGATTTGCCATTTCTGACCGGTATTCTAAATGGGAGTCTGCACATTTGAACATGTTTCATACTTTCATTGCAATTTCCTCTTCACTTTATACAGAGGTTCCACTGTTCCACCATAACTTTTTTCACAGCAGTCTATTGACATTTGTGGGATCTGTCTATTTCCCCTCCCCACAGGGTTGATTTTTTTTAAATTTCGGGGTCCTGGGTTTTTTCGAATTTGGAGGCCCATCTGTACTGGATATCTGTTGATAGTTACGAATGAGCCATTGGTACCATTTCTACAATGTAGCAATTTTCTATTCTTTATCAAAAGCAATAATCAGTTTAATCACACAATCAGAACTGGTCAATGAAGGTATCGGAAAGGGAGTTGATAGGACCTTTTACACCCTGATTTGCTCCATTTCTGCTGCTTTTTAAAATCGTTAACCTTACTTGTCAAGAATGGAACTCGATTAACTTTCACATGGGAATTGAGGCTTGCATGAAACGTTCAGCAAAATGTACAAAATTGTAAGAGAGTGTATGCATTTACTGTTCATGATAGATATCAATGCCACGGCAAGCTAAGTGTAAACTCCATTACTCTAAGTGCAAGAAGAAATGCACAAGTAATTGTGGACCCTGGCATATCGCTGGGTCAAAAGGCAAGGCCTTATTTGCATGGATACGATGTTTGGAGAAAAAAATCGAGATGGCGAGTATGCAGTCCTACCAAGTAGTGTTGGCACTTGGTAGAATTAATTAGCCCACCTTGACGCCTGCTTTTGTAAGCATCAGCTTACCCAACAAAATTTGATTACGAGGATTTGTTGTGGCCTGGATAGAGGGGGAGACTAGCCTTTCAGCTTTTATAATTAGACAGCCGATTTTCCCTTGGCATTTCCTACCCAGATTTACATTAGAGTTAGATATGAAGTGCTAAATTGAGTTTCGTGTGAAGCTCAAGGAGCCCTTTGATGTAAAATTCTATCTCGTTCCCTCTTTCTCCACCTTTTTCTCTTCATCTAGTGTCTTTCTCTTTACCTCCTTGTCCGTCTCATCATTCTCTCTTTGCTTTTCTCTCCTATTTTCCTTTCTTAAGTACACCTTTGCTCTTTTTTTTAATTCAGTCCAATATCTTTTCCTCTTTCTTGCCTCGTTCCATTTCTCTTTCATATTATTATTCCAACAGGAAGGGATTGTGCTCTTGTGAACTATATGTGACATTCAAAGAATGAATAATGATGATAATAATGCACAGAAATACAGTGTTCATTAAAAAAGATGTTTCTTTTTTATTTCATAAAAGAATCAGATAGTTTGAAAAATTAATATATTACCACTATCAAAATGCATTTAATCTGAGATAGTGATTTTGGTTTTGCATTTACCATTTCCACACCACGTATCTTTACCAGAGCAGATGAATAAGAGATATACACTTTTTATAGTGATATGCAAGTAAAAGTCCTTTTCTCTATAATCTTTATCTCCCCCTCTTTCTTCATCTTTTTCTTCTTCTCCTCCTCCTCCTCCTCCTTCTCCTCCTCTTCCTCTTCCTCTTTCTCCTTCTTTTTCTCCTTCTTTTTCTCCTTCTTTTTCTCCTTCTTTTTCTCCTTCTTTTTCTCCTTCTTTTTCTCCTTCTTTTTCGCCTTCTCCCCCTCTACCATCATCATCTCCTTCCTTCTCATCCCTGTCCGCGCACTCTCTCTCTCTCTCTCTCTCTCTCACTCTCATTCTCTGCTTGAAATACTATCTGAATAGAACAGCATTACATGTGTATGTACATGTACATGTATATGTAGGTGACAGAGAATTTCTTAATATATTTATTCAACCCAGAAATTAATTCGGATGATGTTGGAAGGTTTGCATGGTGGTATGAATAATCACGGAAGAGGTTTACGGTACACCATGTGTAAAGTCCTCGAGGGACTGAGGAAAGTAGATAGAAAATAGAGGTGAGATGGAAGGCGAGAAAGTGGAGGTTAGGAGGAAGAGTGTCTTTCGGAAGTGAGTTTAGTCCTGAAAAGGACTGTAAACCAGAAAGTTTGGGCAGGGTGAGAGGTTTGAGTAGAAGACTGGATTGAGTTGGAGAGTTGAGTAGGCGAGTAGAATTGCAGAGCAGGAGCAGGAGAGTAGACTCGACGTTTCGGACAGGTTGACTGTCCGTCTTCAGGAGACGGACAGTCAACCTGTCCGAAACGTCGAGTCTACTCTCCTGCTCCTGCTCTGCAATTCTACTCGCCTACTCAACTCTCCAACTCAATCCAGTCTTCTACTCAAACCTCTCACCCTGCCCAAACTTTCTGGTTTACAGTCCTTTTCAGGACTAAACTCACTTCCGAAAGACACTCTTCCTCCTAACCTCCACTTTCTCGCCTTCCATCTCACCTCTATTTTCTATCTACTTTCCTCAGTCCCTCGAGGACTTTACACATGGTGTACCGTAAACCTCTTCCGTGATTAGAAATTAATTCATAGACGTTTCTGAATCCATGCAATGTGTGTGAAGGTCACCATCTATTATGGAAAAGCAACCGTAAGAAACTAAGAATCGATCGAGAGCCAGATTCTTGAGAACTATTCATGTTGCTACATGTTCATTTACCGCAAACAAATTTGAAATTTTACAAGTAAAAGAGTCGTAAACAAACAATATAGAACTACGAGTCGGGCTTTGAAAATTGTGAAAAATTGATATTCCATCTAAATTTGGCTTGGTACAACCAGTTGATATAAATTACTGATTAATCTAAATGTAATTGTTTTTCTAAATATGTACAGGTACATTGATAATTTTACCTTGACTTGTAATAAGTGATAATACTCAAGTTCATTATTTAAATGATGTTGTCAACTCGGCACATTCATGAGTGGTGTTTGGCATATTGTGTTTTCAAGCAATTCTAGCTGCTTCTACAAAATAGACCCAGGGGTGTGCTGGGGAGCGCGAATGACACCCTTCCCCCAATCAAAATTTATCTTTTGGCAAATTGGAAACTTAAAGCTGAACACATTTACATATTCATGAGTGATCATTAGTCAAAAAATGAAATAATAATAATAATAGTGGGTTCTTGTAAAGCGCTCCGCAATTATTACTCCGGCTTTAACATGGCTGTCATTAGGTGCTCTAGCATTTCAAGGAATTAATTCTTGTCAGTTAATCATTTACATCATTTGGGTCGAGTGTGGCAAATGTAGATTAATGTCTTGCCAAAGGACATGAGTGCCGCGAGGGGGGGGGGGGGGCTCGAACAGCAGACATTATGATCCACTTGACCACGACACCTCTCATACAGATCTGTGCTACACATTTGTCAATGTCACATTATTGGCTTTGTGAGTGATCCTACTGTCAATGAATTATTATACCAGAGCTGCCAACTAGTACGGATTTCCCGTAATTGGTACGGAAATTAACGACCATTACGGCAGTACGGAATGTTGTCTAAAAATTATGGATTACAAAAAAAAAAAAAAAAATTATTTTTTTTTTTTTTTTTTTTTTTTTTTTTTTTTTTTTTTTGCGCATAGGGATCTATCGTAGCAAGTGCTGTGCAGTATGGTGGCCATCCAACACTCGCTGCATGAGAAAGATGGAAAATTTCAATTATTCTCTTAATAGAAGCCAATTTTTCATTGAAAACTTATGTGTTGTGATGAACTGAAAATCAATATTTAGCAACTTTGTGGGAATAAAATAACTAAAAATTTCAGATATTATCATACGCGCATGCATCCGCTTACCATTCTTTTTAGATTCATGGCGCCGCATAGGAAATTACTGATTTATTCCCCAAATTACTGATTTTGAGCCTTATGGTTACTGATTTTCTGTTCTGGAGGTTGGCAGCTCTGTTATACCCAACCAAAGGCAAACCTTTTTGTACCAGCATATATTGTAGATTGGGCAGTATTTGCACGTCACCATAAAAGCACAATAAAAACTGACCACTCCTTCTGAAGAAGTCATCATACATGTAGATGATAAATTATAGATTTTTACCGTTACAGCAAATTTGAGTAGGCATGATTAATCTTCTCATGAGTTTAGGTGTTATTTTTTTGCTATATAAATTTATATTGCAATATTGAAATAATGAAGATGGAAGAAGATAAAAGCAAATTTCCAGTCCATGATGATCTATCTTCAGATTCAAATCATATAATCATGACTTCTGTCAAGTATGACATGATGCATAGTTGCATACTTCAAGATATATTTTGCTGCAAATCTATATTTACATTATGAAATTAAAAAGTCTTGTCTATTTGCTGTGTGAAGAAATTATACACCCTTTTGTTGTCTGCACCTGCACCTGCTGTCACAACACATCCCATCCCAGTATAGCTTGGAAAAGCTGCTTCAGGGATTACTTCATCAAGTATCAAGTGAAGGTCACCTTATAACCAGATCAGATCACTCAGCTTTCCTGGCTATCATATTGGTTTACAAGAACAAATCATTACTTTTTGATTATCATCAAAAGTAAATCCAAAGTGGTATACACATGTATTTTGCAAGAAAAAGTCCAAAACCAGTGTGATATATATTTTCTTGATAATTGAATATCAACATTTCAAAATGATGCTTTAAATAACTCAAAATGTTGATACTGGGTCTTCTTATCCAACTGTTGTCTTTACTTGTAGATTTATCCATATAACCTGCATATACAAAAGCTACATGTAGATCTACATATTGCATGACTGTCATATACTGCTCAAGGCTCAGCTAAAGTTGCCAATGCCATTCATTCCCCCCCCCCCCCCAGCATTTATGATGTCTATACTGACCTAGACAATCACCTGAGCTTGTGAAACATTGGGAAATGTACATGATTTCTTGTGAAAGGTTAGATTGTAATTGCGTCCTTCCCCAGAGCATAAAGCTTTCAGGACTATTCATGTGATCGTGGTCTATTATCGGAGCCAAGATAATTGAAAATCACTTTCCCATTTCAGTTTCATGATGTGGTAGAATGTTTGCCATATCTATAAAATACTCAGAATTTTCTGTCAATCATATAAGGATGGATTGAATGACGTATTAGGCCAACATCTTTACACAATACATTTTATAATGCTGGAGTGATATTGATTTTAAAATATTAATTAAATTTTCCTGACCTTTTCCTTCGCTCCTAGCTGCTATTTGCCAGGAAAGCTGGTAAAGATAGGATTTCAGTTCATCAGCAAGATAAATAATTTGCTTTATCATGAAATCCATAGATCTGTTTGTCACTATTATTAGCTTTCTGTGTGCAGAGCTACATGTAGTCTGTCATATGATGAGAATTCAACGTGTCCTGCTATTGATTTGCGCTGCTCATATCAGAGGACATGTTGAGATGGTGTTATTTCCCTTGCGCTTGGTGGCTGAAATGCTACTGAATATAAAATCAATAACATACCATTGACTTTGTTAATGAAATAGTAGGTTTGGGAGAAGTTTTCCTTCTTGTGCATCAATGGATTTGAAGATGTTCGGTTTATTTACTTGTAAATATTGTGATTGTTTTTTGATTGTTCAATAAAACACATAATTTTTTGTTGTTGAAAGATGTTCGGTTTATTTTCGGAACTAGTGGCATTGTTCGTAACGGTTGAATCATGGGAAGGATGATGCCTTGATTGATAATTCATTTGGTATTTAATGAAAGTATGGTCAATTGGTCATTCGGTCTTTCTTTGAAATTATCACTTTTCATTTACTGAAAATGATCTGGACAGTAGTGGAATTTTGATCCACTAATCTTAAAATAATTCTTTAATACTTGATACATTATGATGCTCCTTTTAATAGAAGAAAAAAAAAACATTGGCTGGTCTTCTATATTTATATGTACTTAAATGTTACCTGTTTTCATTGAATCTACATTGGTCAACTTTCTTGTTGCTGTGATGCTTTTTATTTGCAATAATTAGGAATCTGTATCTACCGGTAATTCAAAAAGGATACCCTTCATTCCATGTATTACAAATCAAATATCGTTTTAAACATGTGTTTGTGAAGGCTGAGAAAGAAAGTTTGCCATAAACTGTATTTTCATCCCTCAAT
The DNA here is from genome assembly GCA_035222895.1 of Strongylocentrotus droebachiensis. NCBI lineage: Eukaryota > Metazoa > Echinodermata > Echinoidea > Camarodonta > Strongylocentrotidae > Strongylocentrotus > Strongylocentrotus droebachiensis. Next base: position 37,807 of record JAVYIG010012016.1, on the reverse strand, counting down.
CTTCCTGCTATATAAGATCAGGAAGCATCTCTTTCCTATGCATCCTTTCCTCTTGGTATAATTGTACATCCATCTCACTTTTTACCTCGTAGGTTTCATGACTCCTTGGGCAAATAACATTCAAGTGCCAAATCGTGAACTCTTCTCCCACAGAGCATACTTCGATTTCAACGACTTGTCAAATTGTCACGGCGCTGTGAATTGAACCCAAGAAAGGATAATGTTACATTTTAATAGAATAGAAATGCAGATGTGACATATTGTCAATTACCTGTGGCTGAACGGGCGATGAGAATTATGCCGATACATTGATCAGTGTGTACTCTGTTGTCAACGTAAATGTATCATGTTTCTGAATGTTAGCAACAGGTACAAAAGGCCTGCCTTCATCAGCTCGAGTTTGCCAAATAGCCTGCTATTTCTGATTCAGGAAAATTCCCTGTCCTCATCAGCTCGACACTCAAGCTTGAGAAATTTGCTCAAGATATTTTGCTCAGTGTTTTTGCATAGTGCAAGTCCCTCGGGCTGGTGAAGATTGACCGGACAAATAGCCAGCTATTTTGCAAACTAGCCCAACATATCTTGGGAAGATTTCCCGAGCAAATAGCCCGCTATTTGTGTCTTCACCTGCCAAATAGCCCGCTATTTCGTGATCGGGCTAATTTCCAGGATCAAATATAGCAGGCTATTTGGCAAACTCGAGCTGATGAAGACAGGCCTATAGTGATGATGTAATATTTAAGATATATTTTGAGAGACATTTCAATGTTGTAAGACCATTTCCTTTTCATTTCCTCTTTTTTCTTTACAGGTTAAGGAGCTGTTTGATACAAAGAAAATAGAATACAAGACACTTGAACTCGACATTCACGGTAAGTTTACTGATATCTTACGTCTCTTTGTAACTGATCCATTTTCAACAATTAGTGTTATTAATCTTTGCCCTTTCTCCTAAACTTATGGGGAACTCTTCTGACGTTATAATATGTATTTCCACCATATATGACAGGGAAAACTAGATTTCGTGACCCAACTCATCTTTTGAATTCATTACACATTTAATATTTTTTTTTTGTTTTATGTACACACTTGTTTTAGGAATACTTTGACCTAAATTAAATTTTTTGAAATAGCTTTTTTTTCTTCACCCCCCCCCCCCCCCCCCCTGTAATCAGCACACAGTTTATGTCATGCAGGCATTTGATACCCAGCTACCCTTTATTCCTAGAAAAGCTATTTATAAGATTCCCTTTTAACTAAAAAAAAAAAACCCAGTGCACTTGCCATATTATAAATGCAAGATAAGCATATTCCTTTGTACCTACACTTGAAGTAGAAAGCAAATATTTGTAAGAAGAAATGGTATTTGAAATGTCAAGGTATAGGTGGATGGGTCAGAGAACAATAGAAATGTCTCTAGTCATCTTTTATTTCAGAGGTAATTCTTAAGCATTCTATTAAAAACACAGAATGGATAGAACCAATTTCATCATGTACATGTACGGGCATCGCATGAACATTCTGAGGGGGGGGGGGTGCTGGAAGCAAAATTGTCCAGAAAAGATGTCTGATTGCATTACTTTTTTTTTAATTATTTGCTTTTAGACATTGACAAAATGTAGCCCTATTTCATTAAGTTTATTATAGTCCAGGAAACAAGGGGGGGGGGGGGTAGGGGGAAGGGGGTTCTGGTCTTTCTGGATAAAATTTACCACAGAGGTTTGCTGATAGGAAGCAAAATTGTCCAGAAAAGACGTCTGATTGCATTACCTTTTTTATTTGCTTCATAGTTTATATACATTGACAGAATTAAGCCCTATTTTATGAAGTTCATTATATACAGTATATATTCCAGGAAACAAAGTTACAATACAAACCCCTTCACATTAAAGAGGTAAAGTCACTAGCATTTTAATGATATTTGTTGCCCAAATTTTTCCCTCTGGACTATGCAACTCTTATCAAGGCTGCCCCACTCAAGGTTACTGATAACAGCAATTCTGTCGCTCGCTCGGTACATATCTAGAACATTAGATTCTTAGCGGCTGGAGATTCCAAACTCCAAGCTTTCACACTAGGGATGGTTCTCATCTAAGCAGTCCATTAATGCAATAACTGTAAAGCATCCTCCGTCCTCTCCTTCTGTTCCTCAATATTCCCACCTTATCCTCTGTGGAGGCTTATGTACAATTTAGTCTACATAATCAGACCGTGATATGTCAAGGTCATTCAATTTCTAGCGCTAGGAGATCTGATGATCATACAAGGAACGATTCACACACAAAATATTTCTGTTTAAAGGTAAAGACCAGTATTGGAAACGCCCCAATTTCAAAAAATGAAATGGAAGCTCTCATTACCAATCATGTGAAAGAATATGTTGTGACTAATACACAATGATAAAAAATTTGCCGGGAAACCGCCTACTAATTCATATATTTGGTAAATTTGTTTCTCTCATGGTCGTGTGAGAGATATAGGGTAGTCCCATATACATCTTTCTGTGTATAGTGCTTGTAACTTTACGAAGAATGGGCCAAATTTCTTATCATTTTGATGATTCCAGAACCTTGCAGATGCTAGATGCTAGATGATCAACCTTTTCTGATCGATTCCACAACGTTTCTTTCACAATGCAATCGCATGACCATTACTGGTCTTTACCTTTAATAAGTTAAATGTAAAAGCATCCATAATTATTTTTATTAAAAAAAAAAAAAATCTTTAAAAAAATCGAACCTCGCTCTCCCAGGCTCTCATCAATCCCCTTTATTTGATGGTAGCCATGGAGACCTTGAAAACGCTATAAAATGGCAGAATCAAACTGTACATTCAAAGGTTCTATTAAGTACACAGAACATATCTGTAGAAGCTGTGTTACATCATTAGCATCGTGCCAAGAAGTTTGGTTTAGCATTAAGATGCACCATTTCTATGCATTTTATTGGTTTATTGTTCTGATAACCTAAATGTTTAGTGAGTGCTTTAATTTTGATTAGAATGAAGATTTTTTTTTTGTTCACCTAGAAACTTCTTTGTTATGCTTTTACAACTGCAAAACTATCATCTAATATAAAGATACTCCCTTCGTAGATTATACTGGAATAACAAAACCCAGTGGTGTATGCTTGAAGACCATTGGAATTTAATAAGCTGTTCCATGTGTATTATAAGAAAGTGAATACCTGGCATACAAACCAGATCAGTTATGGGTAGAGGGTGATGGGATCGGACTGGTGTTTTGCCGAGTCATTGGAGCGCACTCCTCTCAATTATCTCACCCTGGTAGATGCTTGCAGGCGATCCAAACAGGCATTTTGATATATAATAACGGTTCTAGCTAGGATGTGCGCACTCTGGGAGGGCTTAAAGGGGACGTGAAAGAGAGAGAGAGAGGGAGAGTAAGATTAAAGCAGCTTAGTCGTGTCTATGCTGTTTGATGAGCCGAGGTGTCGTAACATAGAATGTAATTCTTGGATCGTACCCTAATTTCACGAAGTTAACATCTCAGAATATTCAAGTTAGATAATTTGCCTAATTTCACTTTCCTATTAAAAGCAACCGCGTTGATTTGTTTGAAGCAGATAAATAAATTCATGATAATTAAAAAGTTCTAAAGAGGGAATTAAAAAAGATATTTGTGGATAATGGTACCGTATATGTTCATTTTAAAATGTATTAAAAGGGACAGCAAGTTTCAAAAGAGAAAACAAGTTTCAAAAGCGAAGGCATTTATAAAAATTGATAGACCTTCTTATTTCACTGCAGTTTAAAAATATGAAAAAGGGTCATTCAACATAAGATTTCAGAGCCGGGCACACTCAACAAAATCTATTTTTAGGTGTGATAGGACATAAGCACTACCAGTTGACGGTAATAATTTAAAATCCTTTTACAAATAATCCACTAAGCCCAAAAATTCTGTAAGTAGAGCAATGTTTGTTGCACATGAGTACATCCTACATGCAGCACAGCATAACTACATGAAGGAAGAAAAACTTTATATCTGAAATGTAGTTTGAAGGCTGGTGGAGGTTCCTATTGTCATTCATTTATAAGATTTAATGCCTCAAATTTTGGCATTAATTTCAAATTCTAATGTGGACTGTCCCTTGAAAAGCAGATAGTACCAAGTGATCGCTTTGGTAAATATTGACCCAGTAGGGGTATGGACGCTCGCGACAGATAGCTTTCATCATAACAGCAATACCTGAGAATCATATCGCAGAGAGAGAGAGAGTGGAAAAGGTCTCGTAATACTGAATTCACTGCATCAATTTGTTGAGGGAGAAGCGATGGTGTTCAGTGAGGGAAGTCAATGTAATTATAGCTCTTTTATTGGATGTGTTTTCATGATAAGGGAATGCTTGCCCGGGTATATTGGATATCGTCGAAAGGCCAGACTCTAGGCTTGTCGCCCTGCTTGCATAATATTGGTTGTGACTCTGGGTTGTAGTGCGCCTAATTATTAATATACACCCCTTCATTTTGTCTGCTGTTTCCCATCCTTACTATTAAACAATAGAGACAACCATTTTGAATGTGATGTCATGATAGTTTTAAGATTGGTTGCATTGTCAATTGATTGATTCTGTGACATCCAATCATCCCTTTTTGTTTTCTTTTTGTGCCTTACCCCTCCCCCTTTCATGTTTTTTGTACTAAGAGGAATTTGTTGAATGTCAATGAAAGTCAAGCTTTAGATTCAACGATAGGTGCTATTGTCAATTATATTTTGAAAATATAGCTCAAATAGTGTCAACCTTAGATTTTTGCTCCAGTGGACATTTTGTATTACTTTTTTTTAATTGTTTTCCTCACCAAGCAAATTCATTGACGTAAAATCTGTAGCCACATTATTCCATATCATGTATGCATAGACTTCAATTTTAGTGCAAAATTGACTTCTGCTCTCTTTATGATAGTAAAAAAAATTCTGAACACCAAGATACCAGCAAGTGTATTCATTTCCTCTAACCTAAAATGAAAAAGGAAACTTTTGAATTTATGCTCCCCCCCCCCAAAAAAAAAAAAAATAATAATAATAATAATGATAATAATATTAATATTAATAATAGCAATAATAATAAATAAAAAAATAAAGCAGAGATGAAGAAAAAAAACAATGAAATCAGAAAGGCAAAAAGCCAAGTTATGCTTCGTCATGATCCAAAAGAAGTTTATTTAAATAAATGTTTATCCTTTTCTTTCTTGTGTGAACATCTACATGTACACATTCCAATCATGCAAAAAAAAAATTAAATGAGAGTAAAAACCAATTTAGCTTAGGAAAGCTCAAAGTGAGATTCAGATAGGAAAACATGGAGGAAAAAAGTTGCCTCAAACTCTACTCCCCCTCCCTCCCTCTCCCTCCGCCTTTGCCCCAAGTACACTGTATATGTTATGTTTTCCATTGCAGGGTGCTACAAGAATTTTTTTCACCACTTGCCCTGTCGGGCAAGTGGGTTTTCAATTTACTTGCCCAAACAATATTTCCACTTGCCCAAAACTTTAAAGCGAAAAAGGACTCGAGGTTAAAGCATTTATTATCTCGTAATGATAAGTTAGTGTTTTAGATAGCAAATTAATGCACATACATGTACAGTGTAACTGTACTGAATAATAACCTAATATGTCAAAGAAAATGGTCAACAAAGGATGGTTGAAGGTTTAAAAAACGCATTTTATTGATTCTCCATAAATAATCAGATTCACATGAATCTCGGCAAGGTAGAATGGTTCAAGCAGGTTTAAGTTTTTAATATTCAGTGATTCAGTAATAAATTGAAAACGAGACAAAAACATTCATCTGATTTATATGAGCAGCGAGTTTTAAATAATATGTTCACAATCATTAACAGTCATTATGAATAAATATCAAACATTTGACTTTTTGTACTTACTAGAAAATCCCTGTTGTTTATTCCATTCCGATTCGCACGTGTTCATTTCCCTAGAATAATGACGTCATATTTGGCGTGATTCAACCAATCGGCAATCAGAGAATAGCAAAGGCCTGTCGGTGCGGCCTGCAGAGCTAGAGAGAGAGAGCGCGAATAAGCTCGCAGCTGGTACGATCGGCTAGCTGTCTCTAGCTAGCTCACGGCCGGCCGTGCGTGGAGGCGGAGCGGCATTCATGGCTTGAAGTGTCACTGTTGCATGCGCGCTGAGCTAGCTGAGCTGGCTAGCTGTCTGTGAAGTTTTTTCGAAATCGGAACGATCGCTTTTTTGCTTCTGGATTTTGACGACGGGTAAGAAGTTGACGGGTGAATGGTAGAGTTCTTGGACACTAGGAAATTACTGTAAAAGTATCACTTGCCCGAATCGGGCAAGTGATAATTTGATTTACTTGCCCGACGGCTCAATTTGGTTGCCCCGGGACGTCGGGCAAGCGGGTTTGTCGCGCCCTGCATTGATAATCCAAATACCTGTTTATAATTGAAGAAAAACACAATTTTCATGGCTCCTATTTGTAGTTTTCACTCTTTTTTTTGTTGCTTTTTTGCTTTTTTCCAAACAGCGGATGGTGAGGAACTTCAGAAAGTCCTCCTCGATATGAGTGGTCAGAAAACGGTACCCAATGTCTTCATCAAAGGGACTCATATAGGGGGCTCTGATGCTACTGAAACCGCTATGAAGGAGGGGAAGATAACCCGCCTTCTTAGCCCTCCTCAATATGACTTTGATCTGATCGTTATCGGTGGTGGCTCCGGGGGCCTTGCCGCTTCGAAGGTAAATCCTTAAACTTTTCTATATCGAGGGGTCAGTGACACAAAGACGTAACTCCATTTTGGCCATTTTTAAAAAAGTGGTTGGAGTTAAGTCTATGTTTCACTAGCCAATGACTTAGGTGGAGTTAAGTCTTTTTGTTTCCTGGAAAGCCCACATTTTGATATCAAATACTCATTTTGGCAAAATATAGAGTTACGTCTTTGTGTCACTGAACCCTCGATATGATTGACTTTTTTTCCGTAGAGATCGTAGCAGTGCTAGCTTTCATTGTGTGGAATGTTGGATTTCTGCAAGGTCTTGCCGCTCTTACTCCCATTTGCTTTTCCCCTATGAAATACACAATTGCTAGATCGTGCTGAAGTACTGGGCTTTTGTGTGTGTGGACATTTCTCCAAGATTATGACAGGGTACCCTCAACAAAGTCTGCACTCTGCACATATGCAATGTCGATGGTCCATGATTTCATAGGGTATGGATATGTAGCAGAAGCAGCAGCAGATACCTTGGGTGTACAATGTCATCAAGAAACATGTTATTAATTTAATGACATGCTGTAATGTTGAGAGAAGAAAAATATACATTAACAAAATATTTGGACAAAAATCTTTTTTTAGCTTGAGAGGAAGAGAAGGAAATATGAAGTACAAATAAGGAAATAGCTAAGATGGAAAAATCTAATGAGTAAACATGTGCAAAGCTCAGGAGTTTAGAAAGTGGATAGTTCGACACATCAACTATTTCCTAGTCATAAGGGCCATTTACACTTGCAACCAAACATGCCAAAAGATGCCAAACCGGGGCATGACTGCGATATTTCAGTGCAATGTTTGCTAGGCAACTACGCCAAACCCCCAAAGATGCCAAGCCAGAAACATCCCAAGCAGGAGTGTGATTTTTTTTAAATGTTTGGTAATAATGTAAACGGTAGCAGCTGAAAAATCGCGATGTTTGGCACATGACCTTAGGCACTCCCAGATTTTTACCAAATAACGGCAGGGCCAGGGTCAAAGGTTGAGAAGACTGCACATGCGCAAACCAAACCAAAACATCACCAATCTTTTCAGCCGGTGATGTTTCAGCACAAGCATAAACGGCAGAGCCAAACATCGCGATCTTTTGAAATGAGGTATTTGACATTATAAATGCTCCTATGGTTTAAGGAAGTCATGATTTTGTTTTGTTTATACCTGTCATAGGGTTCACTTTCCGGTTGCCATTTGTTTCCTTACAGGAAGCGGCCTCCCTAGGGAAGACGGTAGCTGTGTGTGACTTTGTGAAGCCTTCACCCAAAGGAACAACATGGGGTATGTATTAGATTGTTTGATAGAGGGACGAGGAATGCTTAGGATGACTGTAGGTGGTCGGGGAGGGAACTATTCTTAAAGTCCCTGTCGGAAGTAAGAAATTGAATAAGATGAATTGTAAATCAATAGAAAGCTTGTAAGCTTTACAATGATTACAATTATATGCTTTTTTAGTGTCTGTCAGAGGAGTAACAAGTCTCTGAAAGCTTGAAATCTAATAACTTTGAAAATCAGAAGTTGTGGACCTAGAAACTAGCTATCAACTTTAATATTACAGTGTGTATGTCAAGTATGCATATTCTCAATGAGTTTGCATTTATTGAGCATGGCTCATTGCCACAGCTATACAGGCGAGCCGATAGGTCCACATGTTATGTCATCACTGTAACTGTAGCAAATTAGACCCCTGTTGACACGTAATTTGGAGGGAATGCGGAAAATGAGGTTTTGATTCGCTTTTGTGCAATACTGAAAGGGGAAATATGTGTTATTCCTTTGTATTTGAGTTCTATGTTCATTCAGCTTTCCATTGATATGAAGTTTTATTTTCAATGGAAAGGGTCTTTAAGGTCCTAGAAAGGATAGGGAAGAGAAGTGAAGGGAGTTTGGGTGTATGGACAGTAGGGGTGAGAAGGGGGGGGGGGGGAGGGGAGATATGGACTTGAGATTTAATAGAGAGAGAGGGAGAGGGAGTTGAGGTATGGGGTGGAGATGATGATATGGGAAAAGGTAAGATGAAGAAGTAGAGGGGGACCTGGATGAGAAGGGAGAGGGAGTTAGGAGTGTTAGGGGGATAGACAGATAGAGGTATGTTAGAAAAAAAGAATTGTAGAGGAGGGAGGGAGGGAGGAAGAGAATAGGGAGGAGAATATGGAGGATTAGGAAGACAAAAAAACATTGCAGATGTAAAGTGTCCTTAAAAAAACATTCTTTTTGTTCAAAGTGATCACAAATGCTAAACCATAGGCCATACAATTATAGAGGATTTATTGCATTTTAAAAGTAAATAAATTCAAACTTTTAATAAAAGTTTATCCCCAGGGTTTATTTGTCGTTGATATGTTCATTCCTGGTCAGTAGACATCATAGCCTTTCTACAGGTTTCTTTACCATTGCACTGATGGTTTGAATTTATTCATGGTAATTTGAGCCAAAGCTAGATCACATCACCTTGGCCAAGGCAGTGTCATCTCACACAGTCCTGGGACCTGTGTACATGTAAATGTGGTCCATAGTGCACTGAAATGATTAGATCCAGCGTATTGGCCGACTGCTCTAACTGAATTGGAATGCACGTCATTTGAGCTAAATGATTAATGCTTGTATTGTTTGTATAGACTTTTTAATGGATCAATCTGGAGCTCCCCTTGTTAAATGTATCAAGGTTACCTAACCAACGGTGGAACTAGATTAACCTAATTGCATAATTCTGTCTGTTATATTTATGAAGGGGATTACCTTTAATACAAAATGACAATTTTGAAGGATAGATATTTGCAGTCATGCTTACATAACTCCTAATTCTTAATGCTCACGATGTATTTTACTTCGGAATGCCACCCCTTTCTGCATCCTTGATGCTCTTGTTAAACATATACAGAGCTGCCAACCATTCTGTTTTTTCCTACAAATTTTTTTTTTTTTTTTTTTTTACATACCGCACGTCAAACAACTGCCCTAAAATGGTGATTTGATCACAAATTCAATAGAAAACTAATTTTAAAACAAACTTGAAGAGAAAAATATTCTCCAAAAAATGAAATGCCGATAATAACAAAATAACCACCAACAAAATTACCTGCTTGTATGGAAAAACAGCATGATGAATGAATATTTCTGCATTGGAAGTGTGTCGCACACGTGGTTGTAAGTTTTGTTTTTATGAATTCCTTTTTTTGGTCGCGCAAGGTTGGCAGCTCTGCATATAGGCATGTTTGTCATTTATAATGAGGGAGTGTTGCTATTTTTGCAATTTTTGTTTTATAATGGAATGAAATATAATGACTGTGTTGACAAGATATAAGTTATCTTGTTCTTCATATTTTGACTGTGTACTATTTTGTTCTTAAATGATCCCCCCCCCCCTCCCCCACTTCATTTTCTCTCTTTAAGCTGTCTCATAATTAAAGTAGAGCAGGTTCATATGCCTTCACTTTCCTCAGTTAAATTAATGTAAATAAATCTACCCTACTTTTAAAACTATCTTATCTTTTACTTATGTCATTGATCTCTAGGACAGTCTACTGGTACACCTCATGATATCTTTGTCACGTCTAACACCATTTTGAGGATGAATTTGTATTTATTGCTACTCTCATTTTAAATTTTGCAAAAGACATTTGGGCATTTCCACGGTAATAGGGTACTTCTGTGTGTGAAAGAATAAAGCGCTTACAGAAAAATTAAATAAATATCCTGTGGCTTTCTGTGTTTTTATTTTCATTGTTGATGGAATAAAGAAATAAAAAAGACAATTCCATGCACTAATAATGTCATTTGGTTGTGTTGTCCTCTTTTCTTTAATGATTATTATTAAAAATTCCAAAGTACAATCAGTAAATGTTGAGTGGTGTGATTTTGAGGGTGATGCAAATAAAAATTCTAAAAAGAAATTGATGTTTCATGTTTTGAAAAGAGATTTTGATGCGGGTGGATTACGGCATTGATCATAGTTACGGCGATTGAGCTTTAAAGAGAGAGAGTGAGAGAGTTGAAAATTACATTGGCTGAATGAGAGATTCTGTCCACCTGTGTTACGTACGTTCAGAGTGAATTTTCCCACAATTATTAGTTGTGTCACCCAACAGTTTTATGTGCTTTGCAACTCTTTTGATGAAGGTTGAAATGTAGACCAAGAAAAAAATCGTCAAAATAAACGCAAATAGAGATAAAATCTATTCAAAATTTGGAGTGCAATATTCGGTCCAACTCACGAACGTACGTAACAACTAAAAAAACGGACCGTGGCGTCCGCGAATATGACGCATGGATAATCCACGTATCAGTCAAGTGAACCAAGGCACTGCAACGTTTGATTGTACTTGCAATCCATGCGCTGACTTCTACAATCGCGGGGCCGTGTAGCTCTATATAACTTCTGTCCAGTTTGTGCGTACGTTCACGGTTGCTGGTAGTTAGAACGACACGTACGCACGTATGACAGAACATGTTTTCTGTCCTATTTACGTACGTGTCGGACGTACGCACGATGGACAGAAATGCTATTCGGTCTTATTTACGTACGTTTTTTCGCGGGGTTTCGTGAGCAGCAGACGACATCCGATCGTAATCATTGGAGTATCAACTCAACATTAGATTAGATCTAGGCTTTGAAAATCGTGGAATGGTACGTATTTGTTATTCAAAATCTTTTTGAAATACAGTAAAAGATCATGTTTCCGAAAATGAGTCATGTGTAACTTTAGTGGTGTACGATTATATTTTCCTCTTCTTGTCTAGCTAGTGGTCTGCTAGTGCTAAATTTTAACGTGTAGTGATATTATTACATTACAGTCCCATATGTAGCTTTTCATGTATGCAACACTGGTAACTCTCGCCGATCTCGCATTTTCAATAGGTGCAACCGCAACCCAATTTAGCTCACGCAAAAAAAGCAACTGCAGTTGCCTAAATCAAGAACAAAAAAAAACAAATTTATACTTACCAACAGCTTGCTTGATTACTTAATGTTGGTTATCTTCAATAAATTGTGTTTTCTTCAAAAGGTCGCATTGTTGTTATGGTTGAAGAAGGATATTACTGTTAAATAATTTACAGCATACAAGAGTGTTTTGTTGTACACAATTAAGTTTTATCTCAATTGGAATAATTACATGAATTAATTCACTTTGAAACATTAATCAGCCCCAGAATATATGATTTCATTTTTCTCCAGCTGAGTGAAGTCTACAGAAAAAAATCATTTGGAATAATAATTAATTGTAACAGTATCAAGTCAATATTTCTTGGGGAAATTGGAGTAAATAATGTTTCACAAGTAGCAATTTTAAGGGTTGAAACATCACCTTTTTGAAATGAGACACTTTTATTTGCAATAGATATTTAATCTGCCAATCCACATGTATTGTTCTTCATTTCAGCTGCCAGAGAAAGGTAGAAGACTTCATATCACAGTGTACCAATACTTGTGCAAGCAAACATGACATTAACTGTAAAGCTTCGTTCGCCAACTCGACCCCCATCACCAACAGCTGATACATCAAAATCTAACGCTGCAGAGAGGATGAGGAAGAAACGAGCAAAATTAAAGGAAGATCCCTCTGCATATGCAGCTTTTTGTGCCAAGGAAGCTGCACGCCAACGACAATATCGGAAGAATCTGACTGCTGAAAAGCGGAAACAATTGAATGAAAAATCAATATTAAGAATGAAAAAGCTGAGGGAAAGTAAACATGATAGAAACATGTCCAGCACACCTGCACCTTCACTTACCACTCCTCGGACCCGCTTGAGTGACCAGAAAAGAGGAAGGAGGAGAGAACTGTGGAGAGAACAAAAGAGACGATACCGGTTGCGGATGTCAGCACAGAAGAAGCGACGTGTTCGGGAACGTGATGTTGCACATAAGAGAGAGGTAAAACTGAAGAAAGAAGAAAAAGCAAAGATGTTGAGGCTGAATGCTGAAAGAAGAGCTGAAGAAAAAGCTGTCGAAGCAAACGCAAAAGACATGGAGAATGTTCTCAACTGTGTAAAATCTACATTATCTTCATCTCGTCAATGTAGGCGCAAGTCATTCATCTGGGACCTAAATACTTATCTTGATCTGAAATATGGTCTTCGGAAGAAGATCAGAAAATATCTTGGCATTTCAGAACGAATAATTTTGAAATATAGCAAAATGAGGAGATTAGGGTTGAATGTTCAAAAGAGAAAGAAGAGATCAGATGCGACAAGCAGTGACACTCAGGCATCAGTACACTCATTCCTGAAACGTGTAGAAACTTCTACCTGCATACCAAATAGAAAATCAGTAAGGAAAGATGGGCAGCCGAGATATGTTCTCCAGAACTCCATGGAATTTACTCGTAAGACATTCTGTGAGGAGCATGGCATTAAGATTGGGAAATCGGCTTTCGCAAAGATGAGACCACGGAACATCCTCCTGCAACACAAAGCAAGACTTGAGCAGTGCCTCTGCGAAGTATGTACAAACATTGACCTAAAACTTCAGTCCCTAAATCGAGAACGCAAACAGAAAGGTCTAAAACAAATTCCAAGTCGTTATGACCTATCAGACATGACGCTCTGTACAACACCTTCAGAAGAAAGGCTCAAGTGTATTGACCGGAAGTGCTCCAAGTGTGGCGTACAGGAGATTGACAATGCCCTGGCTCCCCTGCTTCAAGTCAGCAGTGAAAAATCCATAACATGGAAAAAGTGGTGCTCCATTGAATACGCTCCGGGGAAAAAAAGAGTTGTCCTAACTGACAAATGTGGGAACCTGCATGAACTGGTTGAAGAAATAAAGACAGAGTTAGCTTCATATCCCAATCACCTATTTCAAGCCAAATGGCAACAGAAGCAATTTACAACTGCAAGTACTTGTCCACCTCCATCATCGGTTGTTACTGTCATGGACTTCGCCGAGAACTACACATGCTCAATCCAAAGAGAGGTCCAAAGTGCTCATTGGTACCAGGCACAGGTAACCATTCACCCGGTAGTCACATACTACAGGTGTCAAAACAATGAGTGCGATAACAACACACCAGTGCGCGAGGCGGTGAACTTTCTGACTGAAGACAATAAGCATGACCATCATGCAGTCAACCACTTTGTATGTGCGCTGGCTGATCACCTTCACCAAAGAGCTCCCGACGCGACCCGCCTAATTATGTTCTCGGATGGCTGTGCTGCACAATATAAATCTCGCACGCCCCTAGTTGACATATCGTTCGGATCAACAGATTTACCATTTGCGTCAGTAGAAAGGCACTACTTTGGGAGCCGGCATGGAAAGAATCCGTGTGATGGGGAGGGCGGAGTCGTAAAGAACTATGTTACTCGGGCTGTAAGAGCCAATTCTGCAGCCGTGACAGATGCACAGACATTCTTTGACTTCTGCAAAGAAAGACTGACCAAGGGCCCGACTGAAAACGGCGTATGTGCTCACTCAAGAAGGACATTTGTGCTTTGTAAGGTTGGAGACATCTGCAGAGAGAGATCTTCACGAGTAGATGTCAAAACTGTACCCGGAATACGGGGAATTCATGCTGTGGCAGGTGTTGAGCCATATGTAGTAAACACTAGAAGGCTGTCTTGCTTCTGCAAGAACTGTACAGATTCCAATGAAGATGCCTGCCTGAATGCAGGTATAGTCGACACCTGGGTGCAGAAAAAGATCAACAGAATATCGACAGGTGTGAACACTGATGAACCTCTATCCGCACAGAGAATCCAAGTTGACGTCACCATCAGAGGGAATGATATGGAGATCACCACCAGGCCAATGGCAGATGATCCCCAGAATGTGTAAGCAATATTTCTTTACACTCCTAAATTGGTAAAGTAGGACTCGGACGTATTTGATAATTTGAAATTCATTGTTTATTAAGAGCTTTATAAATACAGAGTTATTATTATTATTATTTGTTTTTATTATACTGTTCAAATAATGCTGTTGTCAAGCACCTCGAGCACCTTTATGTTGGGCAGTGCATGTTATAAATCTTCAATATTCTTCTTCTTATTATTATTATTATTAGTATTATTATCATTATTATTATTATCACCACCAGGCCAGCTGCCGATGATTCCCAGAATGATGTGATGACCCCCAGACCAGCTGCAGATGATACCCAGAATGATGTGATGACCACCAGACCAACTGGAGATGATACCCAGAATGCGTAAGCAATATTTCTTAAAGAAATTTTCTTTACACTTCTAAATTGGTAAAGTAAGACTCAGACGTATATAATATTTTGAAATTCATTGTTTATTAAGAGCTTTGTAAATACAGAGTTATGATTATTATTATTATAATGTTCAAATGATGCTGTTGTCAAGCACCTCGGGCACCTTTATGGTGGGGAGTGCATGTTATAAATCTTCAATATTCTTCTTCTTCTTCTTCCTCTTCTTCTTATTATTATTATTGTTATATTTATTATTATTATCACCACCAGACCAGCTGCAGATGATACCCGGAATGATGTGATGACCCCCAGACCGGCTGCAGATGATACCCAGAATGATGTGATGACCACCAGACCAGCTGCAGATGATACCCAGAATGATGTGATGACCACCAGACCAGCTGCAGATGATACCCAGAATGATGTGATGACCACCAGACCAGCTGCAGATGATACCCAGAATGATGTGATGACCACCAGACCAGCTGCAGATGATACCCAGAATGATGTGATGACCACCAGACCAACTGGAGATGATACCCAGAATGATGTGGAGATCACCACCGACAGACCAGTGGCAGATGTTCACCAAGCAGCCGATGAGTACCAACGTGGAGACTTTGTATTGATCAATATATCAGTCGGCAAACGTGGAAAAATTCTGGAATACGTTGGAGAAGTAAGTTTGTATGGTTTCATTTACTTGCAAATTATTTTTATGCTTAGCTGTGAAATAAATGTAATACGAAAATCATTACAAATTTCTTGTTAAGAGGATTGTTGAGGAATTTATTTAACATTGGAATAACCTGCACAATAAATTATTTTACTTTTCAATGGATGACATTTTATACACAAGAATTATTTCATTATTGAGCCTACACTAAATTATACAAAATATTGCATCTACATTACCTGAGTCATATCATTGCATTGATACTTTACAATCCTTCTGTTAATCATTTAATGCCTTCATGTTTCAAAACCAGGAAATATCTATCTGTTTGGAGTGAAAATGTGCATGATTACTATTAACGTGAGAAAATCTGAACAAGTCAAAAAAGAAAAAAAATACAAATACATTTAAATTTGAATTAGCACAATGGATTTTAAACTCACGATTTTTTTCATCTTTAATTCTTTTGATTTCAGGTGAAAGATGTTGTGGGAGAAGATCTTGTCATCAAGTACATGGCCAAGTCGGAGTCTCATCCGGGGCTATTTATATGGCCAGCACCTGAGGATGTGTCTCGGGAATGTAGAAAACAGATAGTGAAGAAAATGCCTAACCCTGTCCTTCGGGAAGACATCAGCAGCACTAGATTACAATTTTTCACCTTTGCAGAACTCTCCCCAGAATCATGACTTGCTCCATACAATTTATGAATGTCTTATTACTCATAGATTGGTTAATAATGAATCGAGTCATTCCAACTTCTTCAGAGAACTTGTGTAAAGTCCAGCACACCCGATATCGTCCCAAACCATCGGTTTTAAAATCCTTACAATATTCTCTGACTCTCGTGTAAGAGGAAAACCTAGAACTGCGTGTATTGATGTTAAAAAGGAGACATGATTAAATGGCTGGATCGTGCTAATTTATTGTTCTCACGTTGTACTTCAGTAAGGTTTTAATCACCTCAATAGACTTGTGTGTTATGAAAACAAATAAAATTCATGGAAAATTGGCACAAAGACACAATTATTTACTGAAAATATTTAATGAATGCTCAATTGAATTGATGCATTATAATATGCAAAATAACCCATTGAGTATGCAGTGTCAAATCTTTTTTGAATTTCAGATCTGAATTACATCAAAATGATTGTTATAAATACATGTATTTGATTTGAACTTACTTGAAATGAATGATCATAATTTTGAGCAAAAATAGAATTAAATAGAGCATTTATGAAAAATGAAGAAATATAAAAGGTAAATATCATACACATTGTAGTTAGCAGATAAAAGAACTCTAGAATAAAAGCATACAAATCCTGTATAGACAATTTGTAATTAACGACATGATGTTTGTGAAATATCAATGAATAGTGTTTGCCTTTTATTCTATATTGTGTCAACTACTTTCCCAGTCTTGATGGGAATTGATTACAAGCTAATGCTTACATGTAGTGAAATGCATGCTCAATTGTTTAACAGTCTGTTATTATTGGGCTCTGTGTCCGAGACACATTTTGGCTACTGACTATTAAAGACCTAGACTACTTTTAAATTTGTATATAAGGTTTTGTGAAATTTCAATTTCAATGAAATGATTAGTGTTTGCCTTTTATTCTATATTGTGCCAACTTCTTTCCATGTGACTATAGTTACTATCTTATCATTTTTAAATTTGAATTTGCAATTCAGGTGTTCATAATTGTATAAATTTATATAAATGGTTCATCCATGGACAATTTAAGTTGTACACTGAAGTTTGTTGCTTGCTTTTGCAGTTGGTCAAAAGATTAATGAGAGGTGAGATAAGATTTCAAAACTATCAATTAATCTATTTTACAGATTTACAAACCGTATATCAGTTGGCAAATTCATTGATTTCATTATACTTAATAATTAAAGACCATTCACATTTCACTTATTCTCCACAATTTAAAATGATCAATACAATGAAACATTTTAACCTATGCAACGCTTATGAATATATTGATTATGAAATATGTGTCCCAAAACAGAATTCAAACAAACGTTTAGATGCCTGTTCTGTCCAACCGTTACATACGTTCCCTATTCTTATTAATTGGTTCCAACATGCATCAACAATTATAACTTCTAGATTTTATTTTATCCTGGAATATATGAACATAGCATCAACATCCAGTACACAGTGACACCAAATTAATAGAGTACGCACCATTAAAACATGTGTGAAAGATTTATTCATTCAATAATACATGATACATTGCAAACATTCCTTAAATATTTGTTTTTCTGATTCACAAAAAAAGCTATAAAATTTTTTTTTTTAAAGAAGCAAATTCTGAAATGATTGTTAAATTGATGTTTTATTGATACTTAACTCACATGAATGAACATTGCATTTATATATTGAGCAAATAATAAATCAGAGGTAATTTAAGTTACAAATTTCTGTCCAATGTTACATACGTTCCCCCCAATACATGTCCTACTTTACGACCTCTGCAAAGTTAACATGAAATCACACTTATCTTTTCCCTCATAAATATATAGAATATAGATATTGGACAAGCAAAGGGAGAAATTTGATTGCTCTAGGGGTGAAAACAATTTTGACCATATTTACATCACAGAAGTACCCACTTAACATGGAAATGCCCATTTATAAACTACACTGAAAAATATAGTTTATCACTTCTACCTACAACAGGTAGTAGGTATTGTAAAACCATTATTCAGTCAAAATTCACAGAAATGTTATGATTTTTCCTTTTTCTCTTCCCCCGTTTATAAATTTCTTCAGGACTTGGTGGTACATGTGTCAATGTCGGTTGCATTCCCAAGAAACTCATGCACCAAGCAGCTATTCTAGGTAAGTAGCAACCTCATCTCCAAACATCATTTCGAAAGTCCATTGTATTTGTACACTCTCTAATTCTCTTCAGGTAATCTGAAATTCTTGAAATGAGGGGGGGGGGGGGGGACTCTTCTTACAATCTGTTACAGATGACACTTGATGTTTAAAGGCTAAAAGAACATATTTCCTAGAGAGTTTGATAGAGAATGGAATGTGCAATGGCTCAAAAGTAAGTATAGAATGATAAAGAAAACTAATCTGGCATCACTACAGTCCTATACAGCCGAGAATAGCTCTTGGAAGCTGAAATATGTGTGCAAAACTGAACTAAAACAAAAAATACATATAATTATCAATACATGGAAATCTCACTTTTAGGATAGCAAATCTGAAAAGTGCTTCTGTGAAAAACATTTTGTGATATTGTATCTTCCTGTTTTTAAATGGCTTTGTTTGTTAAGGAAATCCTTTGTCTGTTTTTCCTAATCCTTTGAAATAGAAAAAATATCTTTTTTTTTGGATAAATGATAACCATTCTTTTATTGAAGAGTCAAACACAATGTTAGTTTAATTTTGTACCTACCTGTATTGAACCCAACTGGCTTAGTTTTTTGAAGGAAATCCTTTGTCTGTTTTTCCTAGTCCCGTTCTTTTATTGAAGAGTGAAACACAATATTAGTTTAATCTTATATCTTCCTGTATTGCACCCAACTGGCTTAGTTTTTTAAAGGAAATCCTTTGTCTGTTTTTCCTAGTCCTTTGAAATAGAAAGTTTAATAAATGAAAACCGTCCTTTTATTGAAGAGTGAAACACAATGTTAGTTTGATTTTGTATCTTCCTGTATTGAAATGGCTTAGTTTTTTTAAAGGAAATCCTTCTTAGGTTTTTCCTAATCCTTTGAAATAGAAAGAAATAACATAAATGAAAACTGTTCTTTTATTAAGAGTGAAACACAATGTCAGTTATTGAAATGATGTTGGTGATCTGACCTGATAACATCGCTTTGTTGACGAATCAAAAGAAGTCTGCATCAGACTTTTGTTAAACCGTTAAGCCTTGGCAATTTGCTGGAGTCGATTAATAAAATAAAATTTCTTTTCTTTCTTCAAATGTCTGTACAGTAAATTGTCATGAATGTTGTAGAGGACATTAATCAATCATGCATATCCTGTTTGCTCCAAATTCCCAGGGTTACTCTTTTTACTGCAGTATATGCAAAGAGAAAGACGCAGATAGTATTAATAGAATTCCTTTATGTTTTGTACAAACCCTGAAAGCTTTTCCCTTTTAAGGGTATTAAATGGACATGCATTCTATTTTTAGACATTAATGGTTTGAGCAATTATCAACCTTTTATTTAATTTATTTTGTTCACCCTATCTCTCTTCTTCAGGTGAATCATTACAAGATTCTAGGCACTACGGCTGGGGGACTCCAGAAAAGGGTTCGTATTTTCATCCTGATTGTGCTTGTTTTTGTTATCAATATTTTATGAAATATTACTAATTTATTTTGGTGAGAACAGCTTAACAAGTTATATGACATTTACCTCTATGGCATTAAATGCAATGTACTCATTAAACACCATTTCCTTACTTCAACCTAAGACTTGACACTATACCTAACCCTTATTACTTGTTATCAATAACAAATTTTAAAATTCTGTGACCAATAAGCTCTCAGCCAACCAAATGCCATAATTCGAGTAGCTTATTACAATTATTGCAATGCGTTACTGATAACAAGTTTTATGAATCAGGGCCCAGGTTTAAATCCGGCCTATGTGTGTATGGAGCTAGGCTAACTCCTCATCTAGTACAAATCATAATTTATAGTTCTGTAACTTTAATGCATTGCAGAAACTTGTCTAAATGAAGTTATATGTCATATTCATATCATGACCAAATTGAATATGTTTTTTAGATATATTTTGTTAACTTATTTATATGGGATTTACACCTGGCCTTCCATACTTTTATGGACTAAGTTTAGCCACGTTTAACTCTGGCTGCTTTCTAGAATATGGACTAATGGTTTCTCTGTATTTTTGGACAGAATCAGAATGCTTGAATGTCATAAACAGAATTCTTTTTTTTTAAATTTCATTTTCTCTTTTCTCTTTACTTCCATCCTAGTTGAACACAGCTGGAGTACATTACGTGATGCTGTCCAAGCTCATATAGGTTCTCTCAATTGGGGTTACAGAGTAGCACTCAGGGATAAAGATGTTACCTACTTCAATGGTTTTGCCGAGTTTGTAGATGCACATACTATCAAGGTTAGTATATAGCCGTGTTCACTCAAGAAGCTGTACACTGCCCCCTCCCCAAGCAAAACACCCTGTAAAATAAAATGCTCTTTCATGCAAATGGACGGCAAGTGGGAATGGGGGGGGGGGGGGGGGGCAACAGAAGCCCCTATTGCTTACTAAATAAATTTGAAATTTACTAGCATACTTGAGAGTTACAAGATCAGGTGGGTGTTTCACAAAGGTCCTAAGTTGAACTTAACTCTTAGTTGGACTTAAAAGTTATGGAGAGCCATTTGTAGCCTTATAATGAAATATATTCAAAAGCAAAAATTAAATTATTTTAGACTTTTCATTAATTTCCACATCAAGAACATGAAATCTCCCATGATAATAGAAAATATGAATGATTTGAATCAACATTTATGCCTTTTAAAATAACTTTTACAAAATATTTTCAATGGTGCTAATGGCTTTCCATAATTGTTAAGTCCAACTTAGAGATAAGTTCAACTTAGGATCTTTGTGAAACATCCCCCTCGACTGGCACATTTCAAACACTTCGCTTTTAAACGCGACATTTTCCTATTCGCTGCAATTGTGGGGTTTTGTTAAGTGGGTTACCTCGTCATGTGTGGACAAGACCTTAGAGGGTTTGTCCGAGGTATGTCGTCCCATGGACAATTTCATATTGTCTTAAAAAGTGTAACTTATAATGTGAATCTCATTTGTTATGTCCCCCCCCAAAAAAAATCATACTAAGAGCTAAATTCAATCTTTTAATTGATATGTTTGTTGAAAGGTTAAAAATTATAAAAAAATCTTTTTGCAAGTTGAAACAAACCATTTTTTGTACCCCTGTAACCATAAATACCCATCTCCTGTAGTCATAGTAACAGATAATTTTGTTGTGGGGTTACCACAACTTCCTCTTGGCATTTTGTTGATCATTCACACTCTTTATTCCAGGTGGGAGGATAGTTACATGACAGAGATGTTCATAATCTCCCAAAATATGTTATTAATCAAGATAAGTAGACCATCCAAAGTCAATAATTTGCAGGAAGTACAAAGGAGAGATGGCCCCATTTTTATATTGGAATGGCTTTTGTAAATCAAACATTAACAGGATTTATAGTTACCAGTAAGTGGGTTGGTTCAGATGGATTAATCAGCTTTAGTGAAAAGGTCGCCTGTCACCAAGCTAATGGTTTGCTAGCTGTTATAAATACATTCCTATTATGATAATAACTTTTACCTGTTGCCAGGGATGGATGCTATACTAATTATGCCTTTTATCTCTCTTCATTTTGTCTCTTGCGCTTTACTTAGAATATGCTATTATAAAGATTACCTTAACTTTTAGCTTCTTCCTTAAGTTCTCTTTATTTATACCAATAGTCTTTATGGCTTGACAAATCTTTCCATCTGACTTTTCCCCATTTTCTTATCTGATTTGTTTCTTTTTTCCTTTTCCTTATTAATAATTATACAATTCACCTACTCTTTTGCATTCCTTCATCTTGCTTTCTTATTTAGATAATTTCTTTCTACATTCTGCAATTATCCTAAATTTTAATACTTGTCTTGTTGGTTTATACAAAT
Source organism: Strongylocentrotus droebachiensis (assembly GCA_035222895.1). Lineage (NCBI taxonomy): Eukaryota > Metazoa > Echinodermata > Echinoidea > Camarodonta > Strongylocentrotidae > Strongylocentrotus > Strongylocentrotus droebachiensis. Next base: position 15,524 of record JAVYIG010012016.1, on the reverse strand, counting down.
TCTAAGCGAAGCCATTTTCTTTAAAATCCACTGTATAAAAGATTGACAGCAGGTGCAAAATCAAATATGATTTATACTACTGACAGGTGATGGCAATTACTTGTCGCATCTCATGTACTTTGCTAATCCATAAGAGCACAGTAGCACTGGGGCATTAAACTTGTGTGATGGGTAAGGCATATCCTTGTTGAATATTCTCAATGGTACAGTCAAACCTGTCTTGCTGGCTACCGCTTTAGAACAGCCGCCTCTTTTGTCATCCTGTAGAAAGAGTTACACTTTTTCTGTTTTCTGTTAATGAAGTGCTGTTTTAATCGGTGACACATTCCTAGTAGTATTCTTTCATTTCTTTGTCTATTCTTATACAACCAAAGAAAATGTGCGGGAATGGTAAGGTAGTTAGCTCTGGACAGGCTTAAAAGAGCTCATAGCAGGGATGAAATTTCGCTGATTACAAGATTATTTTTTTTTTAATAATAATTTTTTTTTTAAAGTATTTTTCCTTTAATTATAATTTGTCCAACCTTTACCTTTACCTTAACCCTAAACCTAACCCTTAAGGGAGACTACCCCCTTAACCCCCGCCATTTAATCTTCCTCCTTTTTTGGAATTTCTCTGTCTCATCCCTGTTAGAGGAGAGCTCACTTTTCCATTTGTAAAAGAGCTCCCATGAACCTGAAAGGAAGACAGATTACTCACAACCGTTTTTATACAGATAGTGAACCGATTATTGTTTGTTTGTTGATTTGTAGACGGTGAACAGGAGAGGTAAGGAGCAGACTCACACGTCAGAAAGGTTCTTGATAGCAACCGGGATGAGACCTCGCTATCCTGACATTCCAGGCTGCAAAGAGCACACCATCACAAGGTATAAACAACCGTACATGTTCTCGTCAGCCTTTGTACTATGTCAGGATTATTGTTTGGCCCTGCTACTGACCACACTGACCATACTGACTTTGGCCATGCCAAAGATGACCTTAAGATACTTTTTGCATCTCTCAGAATGTGATTTATCTTTCCAAATTGCAGAGAATCGTTTTTTGTTTTGTTTTGACAAATCTGATTAATATGCGCATCATCTTCTTCTTAGTCAAATAGTTTCTTTTCAAAATCTTGCCCAAATAGCAGATTACCTCACTTGAGGCCGTTAAGCAATTGCTGTGATAGTACCGTGATGTTTAATTCATTACTAAATGTGACACTAGGCGAGGAAAGGTCGGAGGGGGTAGGGGGTATACAATTTCCAGTTTAAAATTGTGATTATCGCATTCATGGTGCTTTTATTAGGGTGACATGACAAACGGTTAACAACAAAATTATTTATACCCCTTGCAAATTTCATTTTGTTTGCATTTCTCGTAACTCAAGATTGAAAGGTGGACTCGTTGAATTAGGGTCTTTTTCAAATACGTTCAGATGTAAGCTCTCATATATCACATTCTCAAGAAACATAAATCAGGACAAATAAATTTGTCACATACTTGAAACAATTACAAAACTTTAGGTAAAGGGCATGAATAATTAAGTTGTGGTAGATGTGTGTTGCTGGCATTAAATGGTCAACTAGGAGTGTCACCATCGGTAACCTCAAAACTCAAAATCAGTTGGTTTCTTATGTCCATTCTCTTTCGTTTCTGTATCATCCCATGGCGATATAGTGATGACCTCTTCATGTTGCCCTACAACCCCGGTAAGACTGTATGTATAGGAGCTTCCTACGTCTCGTTGGAGTGTGCAGGCTTCCTGGCGGGTATGGGTAACGACGTCACCGTCATGGTCCGGTCCATCCTCCTGCGTGGTTTCGATCAGGACATCGCCGAGAAGATCGGCAACTACATGGAGAAACACAGCGTCAACTTCATCAGGAAAGCAGTACCTACAAAGGTGAGTCCGTCAGGAGCTCTTCCATGGGCCCATTTCACAAAACTTGTCATCAGTGACAAACGACAGTATTTGTTATGAGCTACTGAAATCCTTGCTTCTGATTGGCTAGCAGCAGATTTGTCATTGGAAAAAAAGCTTTGTGAAACGGGTCCCAGATCATGTCAGAGGACATAGTTGTTAAATCTTTAGTAGGGCCAAGGCCCTGTTTCATAAAACTTGTTATCCATAACAAATACTACATTTCTATGGCAAATTAGATCTCAGCCAATCAAATGCCATGATTCCAGTAGCTTATAACAGTAAATGTAACTTTTTATTGATAACAAGTTTCATGAAACAGGACCCAGTGCATTTTATCACAGGAAACATGTTGAGATGACCTTGTATGGGTTTGCAAACTTGCTAGGGGTTAAGAATCACCCAAGAAAGAGGAATATTTTAATATACATTAGTTAGCATAATTCTTGTCTTCAAGTTTTACGTAGCTTTGTTTTCACTATCTCCTGGATTTACAGGGAAGCCAAATTAATCCATTAAATTCAAAGTGAAGAGCTGAGACATGACAGATGAATGAATTTCATATCCTCTTTTACAATTCAAATGGTAAGGCCTTGTTTATTAAACCCATGAAGGTAGTCAAATGTTTTGGATGTTCTATTGTTCTATAGATTGAGATGGTGAAGGAGGGCACACCCCCAACCCTCAAGGTACACTTCAAGAGGACTGAAGACGGAGAGGAGTCTTCTATCGAATGCAACACGGTAAGTCTACAAAGCTGCTACTATACTACCGGTATACGCTACTCTTGTAAACATTGTCACTAGCAATTCATTGGAGTCGGTATTCTACATAGTTATCAGCAAAAATATGATTACCTATTATGCCAAAATTATGATATCATCATCATCATCATCATCATCATCATCGTCGTCGTCGTCGTCGTCGTCGTCGTCGTCGTCGTCGTCGTCGTCACAATTTTTGTTGTTGATAAAACTGTGTTTTATACCCTTCTGCCCGACGCGCTACTGTTTATTTGTCTAGTTAGTGAGAGCCAGAATACATTAATTCTATACAAAAGTGAGTTCACATCCTCCAAGCTCTCAAGCCGATGACTGCTAATGGTAAAGTGCAGAAGGACTTTCTGTTATCACAAACTAATGACCGCATGAATGTTTTTGTGCCTGCAGTACTGATAAGTGAAACCATTCTTCATGATTTTTTCCTTTTTGATTGTAGGTCCTGATGGCAGTAGGAAGAGATGCCTGTACCACAGAGCTTGGACTTGACAAAGTTGGAGTCGTCACCAGTCCCAAGTAAGTAAATCTCCTCTCCTTTCCACTTTACGAGAGGCAAAAGAAATGCTCTTTGAAATGACCCAAAGCCCTCATGAGAACTACACCGGAATGACAGGTTACAGTAGAAACACTCTGTTCCTCAGATAGGACATGAAAAGGCCCATGTAGGTGAGAGTCACCACCTTAAGAATCCACTGCACTATTTGTGTAAGAGTAGGGGGAAACCTTGGTGTAGTGGTCCACCTGCACACCCCCATTCTGTTATACCGGGAGGATAGACCAGAGGGTTACAGTGATTCAGTTCACTTTTCGCCTCCCAGGCGCAGGTGATGCCAAAAACTTGATGATGATGATAATAATTCTTATTTGCCATTTTTTCAGATGTGTCATTAGTAGGAAAGGGGTTCAGTTGTCCTCTGGCAGTCAGATGATAGTGCAATGCATGACCAATTTGGAGTTTCCTTTGATCGTTTCTCTCCTTCCCAAGACGATTTTAAAGCCTGTCTGCACTAGTTTTGCCAGGGGGATTAGACCTCCCTGCAAGGTCACTGACAGTTGGTTATCTCATCAAATCAGCTCTCAATTAACATAAGAAAAAGAGGATCATTGGGGACCAACAGGCACCGATTAGGCATTATTTGCTAAATAAAGGGCGCAAGTAGCTATAAGTAGTGCAGTGGGGCTTTAACTTTGAATGCTTGTTTACCTTTCAGGAATGGGAAGATCCCATGTACGAATGAACAGACCAATGTGCCACACGTCTATGCTGTAGGAGATATCCTTGAGGGTGGCCATGAGCTCACACCAGTAGCCATTGAAGCAGGGAAGCTTCTAGCCAAGAGACTCTACTCCACTAGCACTCTTCAAGTGAGTACTAATCCCCTTTCTTTGTTGTGCTTTTAAATCCAATCAGGACACCCACATCCGCAATCGCCCACATTCTGTTGATTTGTTGTTGTTGTTAGTTTTTATGGCGTTTTCCATTATTGTTGGATGATTTTTGCCATTTTCCCCATAATCACATACATTCTGTTTGATGTAATGGCATCTTCCTTTATACAACTCACTCCTGGATCCCAATCAAATGATTGGTCAAAGGCGGTCGTGTGTGAATCATTTACTGAAACTATCCCAAGTTTTTCCATGAAGAAGCGTGCAATAGTTCCCAGAACTATCAAACAATTTTTAAGTACACGATGCGCAGATATATATCTCGAATGGCACATGAACAACTGAGTAATTGTGACAAAAAACAGATGTGGATTACTGCAAAAGATATTGACAGTAGGCTGTCATCAAGACAGAAAGCATCCCTAATAACCTTTGTCCTTTTTTAATGACTCAATGACAAGGCTTTTCTTAAACAAGGGATGAGAGAAGCCAAGATTATTGTGTCATCGTGACAAAAATCAATGCGAAATTGTTTTTGGACCGACACAACACTGTATAAGGGCTTTTGACCTGCATTCATTGCTTCAGCCCAAACTTGGTACAAGAAAAATTGACAATACTTTTTTTCTAAAGGCTGCTGCTCAGTCATCTGTGGTACCAGAGTTATGAATAAGGTATCATGAGACAGAGGAATAGTAACTATTTAAAATTAAATGGAATTCATGGTCACAAAGGTAATAACTTCTAAATGGGATTCTTCTAAATTTGGGTATACCTATTTGTTTTGGGTACGCACTATATAGTTTACTTTTCACTTTGCTTTTCTCTCTTTCTCTCTCTCTCATTCTCTCTCCCCCTCTCTCTGTTTCGTTACTGTTTCGGTGGCAGCACCAATAAAGCCTAGCTGTCTCCACATTCATATGACATTTTTGTTGTTGTATTCTATTGTAAATATTTCTCTTTAACTTGTACGTTATGTTTTGTATTTTGTATGTTGTTACGATGTTTTTGTGATGAATGAAATAAAGATTAATTCAATTCAATTCAATTCAATTCTATCTTCCCTCTCTCTCTCTCTCTGTTCCCAATGCAGTGTGACTATGTGAATGTACCTACCACAGTCTTCACTCCTCTTGAGTACGGAAGCTGCGGTCTCCCCGAGGAGGATGCGGTGGCAAAGTATGGAGAAGAGAACCTTGAAGTAAGAAGTAGTTTCAGTATCTTAATTTAATTAAATTCAATTTAGGAACTTTACATTAAAGGTATTACAAAGTTTTGGTATGGGGTCATGAATTTGGTTCAAATTAACATATTGGAAGCATATGCGTTCCTACAATATACATTGATCGCTGTCGCGGTTGAAATCGAGTCTAAAGTTATGAAATTATAAAATAATGAACTCTTTATGTTGTATAGCTCCCTCTCAAGGTCAAGATATTAATTTAGCGATGAAACAATGTTTCTTGACTAAAATCGACCGATTAGCTCTTCCCGTTTTGAAATTATGTATCCTAACTACATATTCTGAGATTTTCATGGTCGCAGCTACCATTGTACGGCCGTAGGCGCTATATGAAATTTATCAAAATTTACCGGGAGCACCGGTAAATTTTTATATTCAATTTTTCTCGAAAACAGAAGTGTTTTAGGGGCTAATTTTTTTAGTGCTCATAATACATCCACAGGGGCATCAAAATATATCAAAATTGTAAAGATTCACTATCCACCCAATTTTCAAAATTTCCCAAAACTTTGTATTACCTTTAATCTTGATCTAAGGACACATGAACGAACAATTATCTTTTTAGGGGTATTCTCAGGCTGCGTGTAGTTTTCTGCAAGATTTTTCAAGTAGTTTCTGTGAATTTCAAGTGAGGCAAAGCATTCAGAAAGAAAGTGGTCAATATTTTAGATGGTAAATCATTACAGATTTGTACTCCTTGAATTGGCAGCGTATTGGCATGATTTGAAATATTTCCATATTGCATTGATTGAATTTGACTATTCATATTTCATTATTATCAGGAATCTTGCTGTCTATAAGAAAAAAAACCTTTTGTGATCATCTATTGCTTTTTGTAATAATTAAATCAATTATTTTCTAGGTTAACTTACTACAGTAACAACTTTAGATTAATTTTTCGCCCTCTTTTGCCTATAAATGTTATAATAAAACTCTATAATTTGTCTGTTCTGTTTTCAGGTCTACCACACCTTCTTCCAGCCTTTAGAATTCACTGTATCACACAGAGAAGTCAATGCTTGTTATGCTAAGATCATCTGTGACAAGACAGCCAATGTAAGTCACAATAAATGTTTTTATTTTTATGCCTCCGTTACGAAGTAGCCGGAGGCATTATGTTTTCGGGTTGTCCGTCCGTCCGTCTGTCCGTACCGTCCGTCCGTCCGTACGTACGTCCGTCCGTACATCCCGTTCTCGTGATCGCGTTATCTGAAGAACCGATTGATGGATTCCTGCCAAACTTTGGTCATGTATGTATCTTGCAGAGCCGATGAACTGATTAGATTTTGGGGTCACAAGGTCAAAGGTCAAAGGTCACAGGGCTCATTATGTATGCAAAAACAGCTTGTGATCGCGTTATCTGAAGAACCGATTGATGGATTCCTGCCAAACTCGCTCTATGACGGAGGCATCATTTCGACTGCGCGCAGTCGAAGTTCCATCTAGTTATTGTTATTTTCATTGTTGTATCTTAGTTGAGGGCTGCGGGCACGTCAAGCTACTTTGTTTATTCTGTAGCCCTCCTGCATCTAATGTATGTTAATTATGCATTCAATATATTTGTTTAATTTCGTATATTATCTGTATAAAATTAGGTACACTTGAAATATTGTATCAAGACATATTATGTTCATGAAAATGTATAGTGGAAAAGAAAGAAAAAAAGACAAACAAAAATTGAAAATGGAGAGAGAAAGACAAAAAATTCTTTGAAAATCAAAAATCAGAAAATCAAAAGCAAATCAATGGAAAAGTGAATTGGGTTTTTCATGGACTTTGTTGTAACAAAAAGAAGACAACAAAATGATCATTTATGATAATTTGGTACTGTGCGTCTCGTTTGTTGTCTGTAGAGGAATGTATATCATGTACTTTGGCACAATTTGCAGCAGCTAAGTATTTAGACAAACCGAGGATGCTTTTAACTTGAATATTTGACCTAGTGCTGTAGCCGAACCGCCGAACCGAACGGAAGTTCGCCGAACATAGCACTTCCGAACCGAACCGAACTGAACGCAAAGGCCTGGTTCGGATGTTCGGCAGAAAAATGTTAACATTTTCGAAAGCTAATAAACTTGTCATTTTGTACCTAATTTTCATGTCATGATTGCTCATTTTATATTTACTTTTTTTCCCATTTTCCGCCTTTGTGATTTATGGCTATCCAGTGTACGGTGCGACTTCACTGGCGCCATTTAAAACCCAAATCCTGACCGCGCTACGTCGTGATCGCAAGCTATAAACAATAATACATGTGCATGATCAAAACAAGTTCAGCTCAAACCCATTTAACAAAAAAAACAAAAAAATAATAATTGTAACAATATCGGAGCAAATTTTACAATATAAATAATGAAATAAATATATATTATAGTATGGTATTTATTTATTCATGAAAAATAGGGATTTTTTATTTTTCCTATTGAAAATAAAAACTTATAAAAAACAGTTATTGACGAGCCTGAATTGCTATTCAAGATGGCATCTTTCATCACTCTAACATTAGACAACAACCGTCTCTGAAAATCTTGCAAAATTATTATTTATTGACAAATTGAAAACATAATTCTTTTAAAATTGAAAATACAACCCGATTCAAGACGGAAATACGAATGTAAGTAGTACTTTTCTTCACAAATAATTACGTTTAGAGCAGTTTTTTAATGTGAAATTCGTGCTGGTCGGAAGCACTGTATTTCAGCAGGAGCGGGCAGAAGTCCTTCGTGCTGGTCGGGCCCTGACGGCCGACCCGCCCAGTGCCAGCCGCTGTGGCTATAACTCTGCTTGCTATTATATTACCGAACCCCGAACCGAACCAAGTTCGGGTGAAAAATTGCCGAACTCTGCCGAACCGAACCGAACATGAACATAGCGTCTGACTTACAGCACTAATTTGACCTGTTATCAGTGATAAATGAGAATAATATGTTTACAATAGCACCGTAGGGCTTACATATTGAAAGTATCAATATTATTTCATTAGAAATAATATTTCTCTAATTGATTTGAATGCTAAAACAGTAAATGCTAAGAAACTTTTGATAGGTTAATTTTTTTTAATTTTTTTTTATTTGTTGTTGGGCTTGTTCTTCCTCTCATGATGATTAATACAATGTTTGTGTGCATGTCGGCTAATTTTGAAAACTGGTGGAAAGTCTTCAAAAACAAGAAATAAATGTTTTTTTATCTTCTTTGTAGGAGAAAGTAGTGGGATTCCACGTCCTTGGGCCAAACGCTGGTGAGATGACCCAAGGGTTTGCAGTAGCGATGAAGGCTGGGGCGACCAAAGAACACTTTGATTCAACCATCGGTATCCACCCTACATGCGGTGAGGTAAGTAAACCGATGACCGCAGTTAAAGCTGCTTTAATAATGACCACCAGTATCTAAAGATGGCAATTTTCGTTTCTCAATAAAACATGTACTAAAGTTATCTGTACATCAAAACCACCCACTCTTGAAGACCATTTTTCTTGTCTCCCTTGATGTTTTTTATACAAAGGTTTAACTGCATGTCGGTATAAACTGATGACCACTGTTGAACCTGCTTAACAACTGCTTGTAAAGAAAAGTTTTTGGTTTGGAGGGACAGTTTTTTTAAACTTAAAACAGAATTTCTCACTAATACATTAAACTGTATGTAAATACCACCTTTTTTTTTCATCTCCATTTTATGGTCTTTCTTTGCAGGTTTGACTGTACTGCATTTTCAGGAGTAAGACACTCTTTGTTTACTAAAAGAATACAGCCAACATCTTTGCTCCAGTATCGTGTTGTACAAGTAGAACATTCTGAATAACATGTACTCTTTTTTTTTTGTTCTTCCCCCACAGCTCTTCACTTCAATGCATGTTACCAAACGCTCAGGTCTAGATATAACCCCTTCGGGCTGCTGAGGTTAAACCCTACCGCTCTAATCCCCTTCTGTCACTGAACTGGTTTACCTCCAAGAGATAGCATGTAGGAGATATTCCCCTTTACAAGAAAAACTTTACAACTGTGTGCACTTTTAATCCTTTTGTATTAATCCAATGTAGATTGTTTCATAACTGTCCTTAAATCATTCGTTTGTTAATTAAGGTGAGTAGATCTTATTCTCATAAATATAGTTTGTGCTATGCTTGTAATATCCACTTTACAGATATGTAAATATTTACTTGATCCTTTAGCAGTGAAGTTTAGACATTTTGTTAATTTAGCATCCTAGTAATTTTCCTGTCTTCCTCACTGTGTAATTACCATGATTTGTAGAGAGACACATATGGAAACAAATCTTAAAATAAAAGAAAAATAAAAAAATCTTGAGCAATACCTTGTGCACACAGCTGTAAAGTGTTAATTTCTTGGAGGTAGATTATATCGATGATGGAAGGGTGTGAGTGGTGGGGTTACTTCGCTTTTTTTCTCGAAACTCCTGTGAATTCTGGAGCTGCGGCAACGTTAATGCACAGCACTATGATGGACGACTTTGTAAACCCGCATCGCGGAGCGAAGCCGACTTGACGATCCAGTCATGGAGTTTCTACCTACTTTTTTGTATTGACATTGTAATCCAGCTATGACACAGCTCATTCATTTAAGCAAGTCTTAAGTTATTCTCTCTTTTACATATTTTTTTTTAATTAACCTTTATGAAGAAAAATGTAAATCTTAGGGTCAAATATCATTCGGTGCCCGCAGAAGTAGGATATAATGCGAGTTTGTACAGGGATGAACATGCAGTCAGTTCTTGTCTGGATGTATTTCAATAAACTTACATGTAGGTATTTCAGCCAGGCTTTCAAACTGATGACATATCGCCTGCAATGAACATTCAAGATTTGAAGCATTTGAATCCATGAAGAAATTTCAGCCAGTCAAAGGTATTTGTCGCCTTAACAATTTGGGTACCATGTGTTTCTTCGCCTCACTAACAATAAGACGTGCTATAGCTGGATTTCATTGTCGCAGTATAATGTCATGTATTTTTAAGGACTCTTGATGTTCTGTAGAATGATCTGTCAAAAATCATTATCAGACCAAAAAAACAACAACAACAACAACAGTTGATTTGAGATTGGGTACAAAAGATATTTGATGCTAGATATATCACTGCGTATTTCTGGGATCCCCTATGTACCATATTGATATAATGTAAACTGGTAACACAGTTCCCTTTTTTAAACATGTTTTTCATATATAAAGTTATCTATGATGTATTTGATGACATTTTGCTACAAATTTGGAGGGGAATGGGCTATAATGATAGAATTCATAATTATCATTTTGACACTTTATCTTCAGGTATCATTTAGTGGTCTAATATGTTGAGGTATGTTTTAATTTAGTGAAATTTGAATGTATTACAAATTTGTTCTGCAATTTGCAGAAGTGGAATATGAAAAATATATAGATATATATATATTTTGTCTTATTCAATAATGCTGTCATGGGTTTCTGATGTCAATTATACATTTGAAAGTTGAATGTAGATTATTTTCGATGCGCAGCCTTTTTTGTGTTACATCCTGTATAAAAAGTGTTCAGAAAATTGTGTTGCTTATCTATCATTTAAAGTATTGTATGTTTTCTGTAGAGTAATTGACTATGGATATTTACATTTTGGCTCAAGAATTTGATACTTGTGAATTTTATGATTGAAGCAAGCATATAAATGCTAAAGAAGGAAGTATAACCTTTCGACAAAAGTATTATTATTTTATGAATAGAATACTTTGAAGAAACAAGTAGATCCAAAAGACCTAAGTTCATTTTCTTTTAAGGACATTTTTTGCGGTATATCTGCAGCTATCTTCATACAAAACATTTCTGTAGAAAGTAACCTATTCCCATTCTGTATTCTATTGAATACAATTAAAGCTAATCTCGAGCTCTTGTAAAGGAATTGTTTAGACGAACTGGCTAAATATATAATTATGAATCATGCAATAGGTTTAGGTGGATTGTTTAGACAGCAAAATACTAACACTGTCTAGAAATTACATTCACTACAAATGACAACTCGTATTTGCACTTTAAATACGTGAAACCAACATGTTGCACTTGCATTAGAAACTAATTTGATTTTCTTATCTTGTGTTGCTTATTAATCTGCTATGACATATTTTCTACCAGAGCCATTTAATAGGCAGATTATTATTTGCACTTAAAGATAAAGTTGAGTTCTGGTCATGTGATTGCATTGTGAAAGAAACTGTGTGGAATCTTATCAGAAAAGGTTGATCATCTAGTATATAAGTATTTGTGTGTATTGCTAGGTTCTGGAATCATCAAAATGATAAGAAATTTGGCCAAATCTTGGCAAAGTTACAAGCACTGTAAACAGAATGATGTATATGGGACTACACGAGCACATGGCGAAAAAAACCTCCCCCCCCCCCCCCAATTTTTACGATGTTTCATGTCATATTTAGAATATAAAGGCATTTGATTGAAGAGCCATGCTTTTCAGGGAACATGTTTAATCTGATGTTCTTTCACCCTTGCATAATAACAATGATAACGCTCACAAATTATTTTTTACCTCTTCCCAGAACTCGACCTTCTCTTTAAGTGCTAGTTCTGTTTTTGTTTCATGAGAAATTATTCTCCATCATTACCAGAACTCATGATGACCTTTATTTGACCTAGGCAGTGTAAATAAATCGTAAGATGTGGATTATTTTTGTTGATTTTAGTGCTGTGAGTATAGGGACAGGAATGAGGAGTTAAATCACGTGCCTGTCTAATAAATGTGTGTGTGATATTTAAATCTAGAGAAATCAAGAAACCTTGCAAATAAATGTCTGTTGGCCAAGTATTAGCGAATCAGGGAATGTCCCTGAAAATGTCCCTGAATGATATTCTATTTTCTCAATTTTAATTGTGAATCAAGTAAACATTTTCAAGATAAAGAATTGTACATACTGATGAGATAACATGAACATGTTTGTTGAAATGACGAAAAGGGTATTCCCCCTCTCCCAACCCCCATCTAAAAGTAAGAACCCTCGATAAACAAGAAAAATTTGATGGATTAATATCAGTTTGGCATCGATAGTTACTAATTCACATAAGACTCCATTGTTTTCATGCAATTGAAATATTTAGACAAAGAAGAGGACAAAAGTTTTCTTTGTTTTAAAACAAAAATGAAGACTCATTGCTAAAAGTTGCGTTGTGTGAATAATGAATTTATCATGGATGAAATGCTATGTTTTAAATTTCAGATTTATAGAGTGGTATAGGAAATCTGGGTTTTATTTTTGTGACCCTCATTAAAATCAGTGTTTGGTAAAGAAATAGAGAAAATATGTATTTGTGGTTATTCTTTATTATTGAAATGGAATTTGCATTGATAATAATTTGAGGCTCTCTTAAACTTTGTATGCAAATTCCTAGCTAAGTCATGTAGGCTGTAGCCTTTTGTTTTATTTAAATATGATTTAAATGTCAGACATAATGATAAGGTATCGTGAAAAATGATTTTGTCCTGGATATTCAATCAAAGAAATTTTAAATCCTGGCTCAACCTTTCTTATGTATGCCTTACCACAAGGCATTTCTTCAATGGTTGTTTCTCTTCATCCAGTTGTAGAAAGTCAGCACACAATGACTAATTCATTCATTGCTGTGTTTGTTGCATCACAAATCCTGTAAAGATGGGCTAATAAAGATCGCTTTCTATCTCTTGACAAAATATGTTGTTTCCTTAAACCTTGTATATATTTGATTTATCCATTAAACTGAAGACTTTTGTCTTGGCCTTTCTATCAAAAGACTCTGTATAATACATCAAGCTTGTGTTATATCTGTGTTCAATTGTCAATAGAAATGATCATTGGTTAGAATCACAGATACTGCATACAATTCATATGACTAATTTATTTTGTAACATGTACAAAAGTTTGATCACATTTTGTATCTATCATTTCAATTTAGTATAATTATGAGTAGGGCATTAGGGCATCTTCAGAATATGAGAATTTCTTAACTTTTTTCTACACACCCATGAGGGTAATTTGATGTGTATTTTGTGAGATAAAAGAAATTGGAAATTCTCTAGAAACTCTTTCTATGAGTTATGAATGGTGAAGCTGGAAACTAATAATAAAGTTATTACTATGTAATCCTTCTTTTATCTTGGTTGCCTAATTTGTGTGATCTTTGTCATCAGATGTATTTTCAATGTCTAAAAAAATATACTGGTTTACTTAAAACAAGCCAAGGTAATTTTGCCCATCCCAGTTATTTGTTGTCTAATAATTATTATTTTATAGCCTTGGTTTCAATAAGTTTCAATACAAACAAAGAATTTTCTTGAGGGGTTTGTTTTAATAAGGTTCCACAGAATAAGGAAACTTATGCTTGCCTCTTCTTTTTGAGATACATGTATTTTTGAACAATGAATTGCCATTACCGGTAGATGTATTCGGTATTAGATTTCTAAAAAAACGTTATATAGCTAATGTAGTTAATGTGCAAAAATGAAGACACATGAAGCCAATAACAGTTTTAAATGAATAAGATTTTGTGAATTTATTATATTATTACCCTGTAGAATACTCAAAATTTAGTACAAAGTATGATACAAAATATAGTTGGACGGAGAATAGGTCAATCAAGGCTTGAAGAAAGACATGGTGATATAACAATCGGGGCTATCATGGCACACAAAGAGGTATAAAAATAGCTTAGAGAAACCTTACGTGCTACATTATAAGTACAAAAAACACCCATGCAATCTACCCATTGTACGCAATCCCAACCGATTTAGAAAGGTAATGCAAGTTGTGATAAAATCTGATTTTTGATTGGTCGATGGTTGGAAACCTCCCCAAGTCTGGTAGCTTTGTGCAACTTTCTGATGGAGAAAAACTGTGAAAGCCTTATAGCCTCACACATTTTAATGCCTCTTTCAAACCACTACCCTATCACCACTTCTTCCTAAATCTGTTCCCATTCTGATTAAGTGTAATGGGTACCCAGAGTTGCTTTTTTTTCATTGACATTAAAGAAAAACCAATCATGGTATGATTGGTATCTACAGTATACACACCTGAAAGACATGATTCCATTGTTAAATATAAAGATTTAAAATATTTACAGCTCTATTATTTCATTGAGATTTACAGACGTCACATTTGATTTTCATAAAACTCTACAGAATTGTATTACATTACAGAACACACCACAAAACTAACACTTATTTACACATGTAATATACATGGAATAAATAGATTATATTTAAATCAATATGGTGATTAAATTTTCATTCGGTATAATTTTCTGAAAGACAGGAAAGTATTTGATAGATTTTAAATTCAAAAGATTTTTCAAAATCAACATTCTGAGTTTTTGTTGATTTTCTCAATTCTCTTCTGCATTATAAATTATTATATATTTTTATCATAAAAATATTACAAAGAATTCCAAATTTGACTTTTTTCTTTTCTTTCTTCAAGAATGAATGAAATCACATATTTCGATAAAAGTACTTGGTAGAAGTACCTTTCTACATTAAAACAAGACAAAACTATGTTACATGAACTGCACACATTACACACACAATGCTATACACATTAATTTGATGGTCATCACATATATACACTACCGGTACTTTTTTTATATAAAGACGGAAAAAAGTTGCCTAGAATATCAAACATGTATCAGTGATTTTGGTGTTCATGTTTTCCATAGTTAAACATTAAACATTTATCCAAATTGTTCACTGAATTTTGATAGAAGGCAGAAAATCATGACACCATATGTGGATTATGTGCATATTTCTGAATCTTGCTGTTGGTAGAATTTAAAAGTAAGGCACAGCATTTTGATTTTCAGTAGGCAGGTACAAAGACCATGATATATCAGTTATTTAAATAAATACCTTACCTGAAGGAAATGCATGACCTATTGTACTTCGTGCAGGTGAAAACAAACACAAATAAGATACATGATTTGTTCTCAGAAAATTGAATCAATGCCCTAGTTTATTCTTAGGAAGAGGGTTTTTTTTCAGAGTGATATCTGTGGCTTGCTTAATTACATTGTATGTAATGCTAGAGCTTGTGCATGCAGACACCTATTTCTTTTCCTTATGGCGAGCTCTCAGTGATTCTGCAGAACCGGGCATATCTTCGACCCCCACCCATCGCCCCGCCCTTCTGCAGCGAGCTCGCAGAACCCAAACCCAGCGCCATCTTCCTCTCCTCCTCGTTGGCCCACG
>JAVYIG010012015.1:0-56479 GCA_035222895.1 Strongylocentrotus droebachiensis | reverse complement strand
TAAAACTGATTACTAATCTAAGCTGTGAATCCGTGATATTTAGGTGTGAAAAAATAAATTATTATTAGGTGTCTTAAAACACCTTTTTAAATGGTTGTTAAGGTTGCCATAAGTTCCGCGGTAATGATCTCGTGTCTCAAACGGATGTTTAATCTAAGCTGGGCATCCGTGATTTTTAGGTGTGAAAAATAAGTCTTTATTAGGTGTCTTAAAACACCTTTTTAAATGGTTTCAAAGTTACCATAACTTTCTTGGTGATGATCACGTGGCTAAAACTGATTACTAATCTAAGCTGTGAATCCGTGATATTTAGGTGTGAAAAAATAAATTATTATTAGGTGTCTTAAAACACCTTTTTAAATGGTTGTTAAGGTTGCCATAAGTTCCGCGGTAATGATCTCGTGTCTCAAACGGATGTTTAATCTAAGCTGGGCATCCGTGATTTTTAGGTGTGAAAAATAAGTCTTTATTAGGTGTCTTAAAACACCTTTTTAAATGGTTTCAAAGTTACCATAACTTTCTTGTGATGATCACGTGGCTAAAACTGATTACTAATCTAAGCTGTGAATCCGTGATATTTAGGTGTGTAAAATTAGTTATTATTAGGTGTCTCAAAACACCTTTTTAAATGGTAGTCAAAGTTGCCATAGGTTCCGCGGTGATGATCTCGTGACTCAAACGGATTATTAGTATAAGCTGGGCATCCGTGATTTCCAGCTGTGAACAATGAATTATTCTTGGGTGTCTTGACGGTTTCACAGTTACCATTTAAGTTCCGTGGTGATAATCCCGTGACTGTTGGCATATTTCTATATGCAACAGTTGGTAACTGACTGTTAATTGGCATATTTTCATTGCACCAGTTGATAACTGGTCTGTGTGCATATTTCCAGTTGCACCAGTTGATGACTGACTGTTGGCATATTTCCAGTTGAACCAGCTGACACCAATTAATTTGAATATTGAATATGGGGTACGTGCAGAATCTATGTTTTTTAAACAATTTATCTGAATTTACAGCATGCACATTTCTTAAATACTGATGATTTAGTTATATGCAATTCATTTCGAAAATACTACAAATATAAATTACCAGTTATTAGGACATTTCGCTACTTCGTATAAATTACATTTAATTAAACATGAATAAGGGAAACATTAACTATGAACTAGAATAATTTCAATAAAATACAAGTATATGAAAAAAATTCGATTAATTAAATCATGTAAGTCTACATATTACCATGCCTTTACATTGGAAATACAGACGTACCAGTATTGAAGTGTTGTTGCCGTTCAACTGGTTGGAAGTTTTACCAAATGGTTCTAAAGGCTCAGCTAGATAAGTTGAATTCTAACTGGCCTGGATCAACTGGATCATTTAGCCCATTTCAATTTCCAGGGTTACCAGTTGGCATTAACTGGTTCATCAACTAGACCAGTTGCAACTAGCAATCTCTCCACCCCTCTAATCTCAAACTGCTTCCGGCGCGCTGGAAGTAATTATGGAAGATCCAAAACACGATGTTCAGATACGGGATGAGAACGTCATTATTTGGGTTCATTTATTGTGTAACATTTGCGTAATTATTGGTTGAACGCGGGTTACAGTAACCTATTTCCTCTTCGACGTAAATTTCACCTGAATGAAGAACATGATTCATCTCAAGTCAGCCTCGTAATATTCACTTGAATTTCACGCAGATATTTTGACTAAAACTATCACTAACGCTTCACGTGTTTCTTTGACGCGATTCTAAAACTTAGAATGTGATAATTTCGTTTATGTAAGATGTAATTTCATAACCAAACCAAAACGGGAGTATTAGGTTTACAAACCGTGGTCTCCAAGGCAAGAATAATCACCTTATTATAATGGTGATATTACAGTGACAATTGCGTGATTTGGTGTACGTGTGTTTTAAGTGACCTAGTGCAATAAACGTATTAACACATTTACGTAAATGTCAGGTGTGTGAAGAACGTAACTCTCCTCAAGTCGATACAGTGACGTGATTTTCACGTGATTTTGTTTATTGGGATATCAATAAAGAAATGACACGAATATGCGTCATCCTATATCATCTAATGGGTATGGAGGGGGAGAGAAGCAAGTTCACTTGCCTCTTGTTAGAACGCAATTTGCCCTTACTACTTTGGGGTCCACTGGACCTAGGTTTTGGAATTCCCTTGGACCAAGAATAGCGCAATCGGTCAGTATTTATGTAGTTAAGCGCAAATTGAAGTTACTTTATTTGAGTCGATACCCAGCAAACACAGAACGTTTTCAGAACGTTTTCAAAACGTTTTTTTTAGGTCCTGTACGTCTTCGTCCTAAATGAACGTTTTAAAAACGTTTTATATAACGTTAAAGTTTGGACTTCTCATTTACGTCAAAGTTTAGGTTTTTGAGAACGTTTAAAAAACGTTTTTTGGACGTTACAAAATTAAACGTTTGGTATAGGACGTTTACCGAACGTTTGATATAGGACGTTTACAGAACGTTTGATATAGGACGTTTACAAAACGTTTGTGGACGTTACAAAATAAACGTTATGTCTTCGTCCATATTAAACGTTTAAAAAACGTGTATATAACGTCTAAGTTGGGACCTTACATTCGCTGCGGAGCTAGGTCTTTTGAAGACGTTCAGAAAACGTTTTTTGGACGTTACAAATTAAACGTTCTTGGATATATAGGTCATGTAAAACGTTTACAGAACGTTTTATTCAGACGTATTTTGTTGAATTTATTTTTTATGTCCAAATAAATATTTCTTAAAAAATACCAGCTGGCGAAATAAGGCCACATGCATACGCATGGGGGGGGGGTCGAGGTATGTCAAACTGATGCACTCCTGTGCGTAGCGATGGAGGGAGGCACGTGCCCCCAATAATTTTGAGGAAAAAATAGAAAACATAAGGTGACATTATTTGAAGAAAAAAGAAATACATAAGGAGTGACCCCCTCCCCCTCACATAATGTTTGTGCCCCTCCCCCCCCCCCCCCAGCCCAATCAGTCCGACCGCGCTACGTCATTTATATGCTCCATTCAACCACGTGAAAGTGCGTACGCACCGTATATAATCGTACCACTGTATAGTATCGTATCCGGCGCGGCCGGTGCGGCGCGCTCGCTCCAGAGCTTGCCGCGTGTTTTAAACTGACTGACGAGTTGACTGCTTGATGACGTGACTTCGAGATTTCAAATAATCTGTTAGACTGCGACACCGAGGTAAGCGTTATTTTAACATTTTGATATCTGTAAGGAATTTAAGCTTTGTTTGATTGATTTTGAAGCATGTAAAATGAAATAAAATATTGATTATTTGCATTAAAACTAAAAGTACGGCAGACTCTATGTCGCATGTGCAGGCCGTTGAAATTTTCATTGCATTGACTGGTAACAGTGGTATGGTAATTGGGTAGGCTAGGGTATGTGCACACATAACACCAGGAAGCTCCGATGCCGAACGGCGTCGGAGCTTCTTGGAGTTAGTGCATACATAGCTGCATTACTATCCTGGCTGTGTGTATTAAAAGCTGTGCTATTGATACTTAACATTTCAAACACCACTGTACAAAACTCTTTCACTAAAAATCTGTACTTTAGTGACAGTTGATGACACCTAAATAGCAGTAATAAAATACAATTTGTTCAACTTACCGATGTTATTTTGTTAGAAAGAACAATTAAGAAATTCAAATTGTTTGTCTACTGTCAAATTTGCTTACAGCCGCATCGGCATGATAAGTGCATTTGTGTATTATGTGTGTATTGACTATTCCTTTTGAGCAAATGCTGCCTATTAACACGTAGTGCAGTGCTAGAGGTCATTACGCATAATAGCATGGACTCTTTGCTGGAGTGGGTATGTGCGCATGGCTCGTTACATTACATGGTAATCGGATGATTAAAACAGTTGAGTTGTTAACTTTGCTGTCTGGAAAAATCATGGAAAGTTCCCATCGGGATTTAAAATGCTATTTCGTGAAGAAAATAAGTCCTTCGACTACCAGCTCATTTCTTGACTTATTTACTCTTCCCTCAATAGCATTTAAAGGCACACTGTCCTACTTGTAGCTACTTGCTCCCTCTATATAGAAAACTTCCCAAATCGGTGCCTGTTGGTCCCCCATGATCCTCTTTTTCTTATGTTAAATGAGAGCTGAGTTAATGAGATAGCCACCTGTCACAGTGACCTCGATGGCTCGCTGTGTGGTCTAATCCCTTCTAGCTGCAGTAGTAACGCCTACCTTTAAAATCCCACGGGAGTGGAACATTCCATGCTTTTCCCTCCACCACCATTTAGCAACTTTATATTATCCCACCCCCTATTACAACAGGTTTGTTTTTTAGGCAATTGAAATAGCTCCCAAACCACCTTTTTTGTATGGATATTGTTTTTTTTTAGAAATATCGAGACCTAGATCTATATCTTGTTCTCAATTTCGTCTTTTTAAAAAAATCTGTTTAGTTCAGATGACACATTATTTAAAGAAATTGATTTCCAATAACGTAGATTAACTTAAGGATTGATTTGTTTTATTTTTACATACAGGCAACTATGTGAAAGCGCAAAAACATCGCCAGGAAGGCAGAGGACACGTCAAACCTGGTATCGGAAGATGATGCCGTGTAGAAGCGAAAGAGACGTCTTCCCCAGAGATTAAGCAAATCTTCTAGTGATTCCGGAAGTGACGCTGGTAAGTATTTGTCTCTTGATGGTTAGTAGTGCTTGGCTCGGCCAGAGACGTATAATTTACATCTTATTCTCGTTTTCTTCAAAATCCAACAGATGATGAAAACCTAAGATAATTTATTTGGGATAGCTTAAGCTAGACATGCTTTGTGTCCCAGCCATGCAAAATGATGATTAATAGATGTGGCACCATTCCGGCAAAACTGGAAATTAATTTGTAATCTAGGCATAAATTTCGGACAAGAAGTTTACATTACCCAAAAGTTTGTTCAGTTTATGAGAATTCTTGTCATGTCTTGATATCCCTTTTAACATCTGCAATGTGTCTCTGTTTTTCAGATCTTGAATCAAGAAAACAACATGTACGCGGAGGAACGACTAATGCTGTGGCAGCAGAGATACCAATGCCGAAACTGAATGCGAAGTCCAAGTCCACATCGCATTTTTCAGTTCCAACCCACAACTCCAGCAAGGGCTCGGGCTTCGGAAAGTAAGTTTTTTTCAGATAGCATTTCACAAACGAAAGTTTCTGAGGTTTTTTTTATCATCAGAACATTTACTGTAGAGCGTATAAACTAACAAAACAACATTTGCCATTTATACTAAGTTGCTACACTAAAATACTGTTGGATTGGATAAGAGAGGCAGATTATCTCGGCGTACATGTAATTTATTTCATCAACAAGGCATGGGTATAGTTTTCTTACAGAAGAGTCGCTTTTAAATCATTACAGTATGTATACTTTGTTGGAAGCGCTGCAAAGGTGTCGTCTCTGAAGCTGGGTGATATATTCCTGAAGTGACTAAATTGGACAGCTATCAAACATATCTCGCCAAAATATCCTATTAATTTGCTGTCAAACTTTTTAATGACTTGAACTGTTATTATAATGTATTTTATGTGTCTGTTTTTTCTTCTCAGGCAATTTTCAAGTGCAGGTACTGTGTAGTGTGTACGCTGCAGAGGCTGGAGGAAGGGCAGCAGCAGCTGACGCAGTTGGTACAAAAACTGCTTTTGTCCAAATCGGGAGCGGCCGTTGATGTGGAAGACCTGAGGGAGCCGTTTACCGAACCAGTGAACACCACATTTTCATTCAAGGTAGATTAAGATACCTCATTCAGGGGCAATGCAAAAAATCCTAAAACTCATACTTAAACCAAATTTTGACCATTTCAGCTAATAATGGAGAAACTTTATCAGCGACATAACAGTTTTGTTGGTGCATCTTTTTGGATTGAATTGCCAACATCTTGTTGAGAATGCAAGACAAAGTTGTATAGGTCTGTAATGTACAACCTTTTTATAAGGATGCTGAAACCAATGTGTGTGCTGCCAAACTCTCTTATAACCTTGTCTTCTATATTCATAGACCCTTAAATTTGAGTATTCATATTTGCCTGTCAATAATTCATATCAACTCATTTCTATCAGTTTATTGCAAATAGCTTTTGTAGATTGTTCATGTGTTTTGTGTTGATTTTATATTTGAAGTAAGATGCAAGGCTTCTGGGAAATCTTGACCTGCCCACTAAATCTTTGGTCGATCAAAAGGACAATTTTTTACTCGGATTTAAAGGGGAAATCTACCCTAGAAATTTCACTGCTTCAATCAAAGGAGACAAATTTGAACAAAGTTAAAATAAGAAATGGGCAAACTCGGTAAGGAAAACAAAGTAAGGAAACTACTCTTTTTTTACATTTTCTAGTAAATTACTCTCGGCTATTCAAATTGACAATGCTGATGACATCTTGAGTAGCTCTAAATTCACTTTGTACACAAAATTTTACATTTTCTAACCCCCATAGTCAAAGCATGTTGTGTAGAAAGCTATTCGTCATTAGTAATCTGAACATACTCTGATTAAAGCTGTGGAAATGTGTAACTTTAAGGAAAATTTAGAAATATGAATTTTGAGTACAAAGTTGATGGATAGCTACTTACAGTTGGTGTCATCAGTGTTGCCAATTTGTAGAGCTGAAACGAGCGTAGTTTCCTTGTTTTTTTTAGACGTACTTTCACTTGAAGTGTGACTTCTTAAAATAGTCACATTTTTATCACTTGTAGAAGTTGATGAGAAAGTAAATACATGTACTCTTTTGAATAGTTATATTTTGCACCGGATGATGAAGCTAATCCTGGGTGGAGGCACATAGCTAAATCGGTTATTCACATGTATTTAATGATAATTTGTGACATTTTGTTAAAAGGTTCTGGTGAATTTATTCACATTGAATTTGATATAGTACACAACAAATCTACAGTAATCCACTATTTGGTTTTACCAAAGATCAAGACTTATTATAGAAAGATTTCTTAATCATTTGCTGGGGCATCTTTTTGGCATGAATTGCCAGGTTCTGTAAATAACTCAAATTGCTTTTATAAAGTGTGTTACCAAAGTTGATATCTATTGTGTGCTGAAAAATTATTGACACTATTCATTTTATCTTTGCCTTGTATATTCATAGAGACATAGACCCGTGAATTATATGAGTATTCATATTTGTCAGTTAATGAGGCATATCTTCAACTCATCTATCATTTTCTTATGTTTTATTTGTAGATTGTTCATGTGTTATGTATCTATAGTTTTAAAGGGATAGTTTAGTATTGGTCAAACTTAACTTTAAAACCAAAACCTGCACCATCACGGTGCAAAGTAATAATTACAAACGGCCAAGTAAAGCCCCTGTTAGTATTCAAAATGACCCGTTAATTTTAGTTTCTGCATTTAATGTTTGTTAAAATAATAATTAAATATCTATATCAATTGCTTTTTAAAGAACTATTCAGATTTGTTTTCTTCAAAGTAGTCTTCAAGCATTTTTAATATTTTGAATAAAAATATATTTATGGATATTTCAGCCGTTTGTGAACCGATATTGATCAAATAACAATTTATTCTGAATATTAGAATTGTATGTTCTTTCGGGGGCACTTCGGGAAATACCAATACTCTTTTTCAAATATACATGATGTACTGTATTGCCAAGCCTTTGTACATATTTTGTAAATATGTTTGATAATAAATTCATAAAATCAATCAAATACATGTGTGACCTAGCGTTTATTAAAAATTCACTGTATATTGGACGTTCTTAAAAGGTTTTCTGAACGTTCCTAAAACGTTTCCAGGACGTTCTAGACGTTCTTAAAAGGCTTACTGAACGTTGTAAAAACGTTTCCAGGACGTGCTAGACGTTCTCAAAAGGTTTTCTGAACGTTCTCAAAACGTTTCCAGGACGTTCTTAAAAGGTTTTCTAAACGTTTTCAAAACGTTTCCAGTACATTTGGACGTTTAGAAAACGTTTTATAAACGTTCCAGACGTGTTTTAAAAGGTTTTCTAGACGTTCTTAAAACGTTTGTAGTGCATTTTAACGTTTTAAAAACGTTTTAAGAACGTTCCAAACGTTTTTTAAAGGTTTTCTGCACGTTCTTACAACGTCCACAATATATTTAGAACGTTTTCAAAAGGTTTTTGGACTTTTCGAATGTCTGAAAGGTTTTTAAAGGTTTTGTTTTGGTTCTTTTAACGTTTAAAAAACGTTTTTAAAACGTCCAATAAAACGTTTTAAATACGTCGAAAACCTACCACATTTTGACGTCCAAAAAACGTTTTCACAAAACGTCCAAAAAACCAACTTGGAACGTTTTTAGAACGTTCAGAAAACGTCCAATTGTTAGTTGGGTATCGTCTAGATTTATAGCTGTGATCAATATTTAAGAAAAGTATTTACTATATAGGTCAGCATAATTCTACTCCCGTTTCTCACATCTACTCATCTGTCCGTCTTTTTTCGTTTTTGTCTGTGTTTCAGTCCTGTTGCTCGTAGTTTTTTTCCTGTTTCTCTTGTTTAAAGCCATTATTAAGAAGTCAGTAGATTTTATTATACTTATTTATGTTTATATTTTCTCAGTTGTTTAGTTAGTTTAGTTTTGTCAGCATTTAAGTGTATGCATTATTCTTATCTGACGAGTTTGTTCTTTTAGGACATAATTATTCATAAGCTACTCATGAGGGACCTTAAATCCACAAGCCTTGCTTTCAACCAAGGTCACCTCATCTTTCTATTGTAACGCCGTATTATGTTAAACTTGTTATATTCATGTCATATTTGTAAAGTGTGTTATGAAAGAAAGATAAATAAAACTTGAAGTTGAACTTGAATTTGAGCGGATGAGGAAAGTGCGAATTAAAAGGGTCACCTCTATTTCAGTTTAAATCTTCTAATTTTGAAGATAACTGTGCGGTCCGGGTTCGGGGGTATTCTCTCGTTCCCCAGTATCTTGCCCCCCCCCCACCTCCCAGTAAAATTCATTAACAAAACAAAATCGAAGGTTTAAATTCAGAAAAGGGGGGATAAAGAAACCAATTATTCTCACGTTTCTAAGAAAATATATTCGGGTATCATTTACTGAATGTGTGTACGAGGGCACGGGGTGAATGTTAAAGGGGGAAACCCCGTTCATTACATCATGGGAACTATCCTAATAACCCACATTTTATACTTTTGAAAGAATTTACAAGCAGAAATCACCATCATCAGCATCATCAACATTATCATCGTTATCAACATTATCATTACTTTCATCATCACCATCATCATCATCATCATCATTGTCATCATCATACTTTATTACTTCTCTTTTGTCACTCCGGCAAATTTTCAAATTTTTGGGACAAAAAAAATAAATGAAAATGTCCTCTTACCCCCCCCCCCCCCCCCCCCCCCCCCCTCCGCTTATTAAGCGGCTGGCTGAGTCGTTGCGAAAATTTCGGCCCGATTTAAAAATGTTAATCCCCCCCCCTTGAAAAAATCCTGCGTTCGCTACTGATCATAACACAATGTTTATAGACATAATAAGTCACGTAGTCACGTTGTAATATGTCTGTCGTACATCGAACTTCTGATTTGCTTATCGCTTTAAGAGTTTATGATAAATACGTAATAAATTTTATAATGGCAAACAAATATTATATATAAAATACTGCTATCAATATAAAGGACCATAATACGTCAGTATATAGATAAGAGATTATTGATACCCAAGAGAGAGAGAGAGAAATAGAGAGATAATACGTTTCACCCTTGTCGTTCTCATACTGTGGCAATCTTTATTTGGATTCTATGAGAGTGAACTTTCATTCACAATATAAGCCGTGGACCATAAAACAATGTTTATAGACATAATAAGTCATGTTGTCACGTTGTAATATGTCTGCCGTACATTGAACTTCTGATTTGCTTCTAGCTTTAAAGGGATAGTCGAGTTCTGTTGGAGAGGGCGCTACACAACATAATTTTTTTTGGGTGAAATTTGAAAGAATATGCAACTTAAATGACAAAATGATCTTTCTTTGATCACAATCGGTTCCGAGACGGATGAAAAATCCAAACATATAACGATTTCTAATACTTGTGTGCCACCAAAAATATTTGATAATTTGAAAAAGCCGTTGAAAAAACGAAATAGCGCCTTTTATGTCGTATTTCTGCCAATGCCGATGTTGGCTATTTTGTTGGCATTTTCGTGTCGGTTATATTACGCACAACCAGCCGGCCCATGTATTGTTATTTTTAATTAAATAATTAATTAACGGTCACTGTATTTTTTTGAAAGTGGAGCTGAATTGGTATGATCGTATTGGCCAAATATCACACATTTAGGGGTCTATAATTACCTCCATAGCAATTGTAGGTTATAAAAGGGCACTAGAAATGTCATATATAAGAATAAAAGCAATAACCATGCACTTTGAAGGCATTTGCGGTCTGAAAACAGAACTCAACTATCCCTTTAAGAAAGAAAATTCAGTGTAATAAAGTTTAACCCGTCGTAAACAAATTTAAAGTACAAGTCCACTCCAAAAATAATTTACTTTCAATAGAAGCAGAAAAATCAGACAAACTAATCAAAAAAAGTTTGAGCAAAATCCGATATTTAATAACAAAGTTATGAATTTTTGAAAAAAGAATGTAAAACTATGGAACAATGAAAATCACTACACAAATTGCCAATTTTGTTATCAGTTTTTGATGTCATGTCCTCACTGTTTATCAATTGCGTTATATAGTTTAATCCCATTAATTTCCCTTTTTATCCCCCAAAACTTGATTCCCTCATACCTTCGCCCAGTGTATATGATTTGTATCATATTGCGTGCATGACATTTCACAGAATATTTTATGAACTTTGAAGAATTGATACTATTTTCTGAATATTGTATATTCATAATTATTGATTTTTATGTAAATAGTTTATCCAAATTCACATTTTTCATGATTTAAGTGGGAAAAAATACTCTATATTAGTGCATCTACACAAAAAACATATTACTATCATTCTAACTTGGATGCTGGTGTGAAGAAATGAGATTCTTAGGGGGGGGGGATATAGGAAATTTATATTATCAATATAAAGATAATAATTATTCATTTATTTATTATTTATTTATTTATTCAAGTTTTCTTTAAAATAGAGAGTAGGTACATTCAGTTTAAAAACAAAACTGCTTTCCAAGTACGCCCTCTATATTAGTGGATAGTGAGGACATGACGTCACAGACTGATGAGTGAGTTCCCAATTTGTCTTGTGCTTTTCATTGTTCTATAGTTTAAGTTAACATACTTTTTTAAAATTCATAACTTTCTTATTATTTATCCGATTTTGCTCAAATCTGTTTTGATTGGTTTGTCTGATTTTTCTGTTTCTATTGAAAGTAAATTAATTTTGGAGTGGACTTGTCCTTTAACCACTTGACTGCTATTGGCTTAAAACACGTTCTTCCCCCCCCCCCCCCCCTGTGCTACAGCATTTTTGTACTGTACAAAAACCT
This sequence comes from Strongylocentrotus droebachiensis, assembly GCA_035222895.1. NCBI lineage: Eukaryota > Metazoa > Echinodermata > Echinoidea > Camarodonta > Strongylocentrotidae > Strongylocentrotus > Strongylocentrotus droebachiensis. The sequence continues at coordinate 44,935 of JAVYIG010012015.1, read as the reverse complement.
GACAAAAACTGTACACTGTACAACAAAAAAGCCATTTTTTTTTGGAAAAGCGCCATCTACTGTTCAAGACCTGTATAACATCATTGCGGTGCTAATTACACAGTAGGGCTAGGCCTTATGCAGTGCTACGGTCTTGGCAGTGCAATGCTCTAAACACGTACATGTACGTGGTGCGCACAGGCAAGTGAGAGCGAGACCACGTACATGTACGTGGCAGCCAAGTGGTTAATATGAATATTTAAGAGTTTATGATAAATACATATGAATTTTATAATGTTGTATAATTTTGTATACAGAATACTGCTATTGATATAAAGGGCCATAACCCATCAGTATAGATAAGAGATTATTGATACTCAAGAGAGAGAAAGAGAGATAATACGTTTCCCCCATTGTCACCAAGGTGGCCGGTTGTTCTTATACTGTGGCAATTATGCCATCATTATTTGGATTCTATGAGAGTGAACTTTCATTCACAACATAATTTTTTTTTTCGGGGAGAAGGAGATGAATTCCATGATCCGAAGTGTATTTCTACACAGTTACTGTCTGTGTTCAGCATCGTTTCAACCTTCCAATTTTTGTTTTAGCCAATGGAAATTATAAAATTAATACTATTCTACTGTGGGGAAAGAAACTGATTTTTAACGCGAGGTAAACAACTGGAGTTAAACATGGTTGTGAGGGAACGGGATCAGACAATTCAAACAAAGATTGTATACCCTCACTAGCGACAGCGTAATGGTACAATATCAATGGACACATACGAGCGCAATGACTTTAGAAAAAATACACCTGATACAATTTTGTATTTCTAATTTTGATTTAAAATGTGTAAACATTGCAGCGAATATAACAATGGCGTATTAAGTAACCCGACCATGATATCTATTTGATGTACAATATGATATTGGCATTGCCCTTAAGTTGATTTTTCGAATGTCTTAGTGATCGTGTTAACAATACTTTGTCATTGCGATATATCGCTTCGTACACCGCTTTATTCCCGAAAGTACTTCTAGGGTTATTCCAATAGATCGACTTGCACACCACTATCCCGTTTGCCGTGGTCATTCTCATCTTGAATATTAAATGAAGGATTCACGTAATCCATGGTGTTGACTCCTCCATTCTCCTCTTTAAGCTCCTTCTCATCACGCCCATCCTGGTGGAGAATGTAGACGCCATTTTTACCCGAGGTGGTGTTGCCCTCGTCAGATTTCCTGTATGAAATTAAAAGAACAGGATCTCAGTGTTACAAAATAATGGTCCTAACCCTTGGGCGATCCAACATTTGCTATTGCAACAATAATTGCTCCAGGCTTTCAAAAAGGTGAATAAGGTTAGGGTTGCAATTTGGGTTTCGGGTTTAGGGTTATAGACGTTTCTCAGCAAATTCTATATTCAATACCTTTACGCGCATCAACTGTTTTGAATGTTCGATCCTTCATTCCACACTCAACCAAAAACTAAAACATAAACCACGCGATCTCCAGAGCACCATAAACGTTAAAAACACGCAACGTAATTCAAGCAACCAACTTCTTCCGAAAGCAAAATACACTGTCGCTCATAAAAATTATAGTTGGAATATTTTTGTTTTACCCCAATTTATGGAATTATTTTAAAATAATTTATTCCTAATAGATCTAGATAATAGTATACATTCTCAGATTTTATTGAACAATAATTTGCCAATGTGTGTTTTGCGTGACTGCTAAAGCATGTGTCCCCAACATAAAAAAATCCTCTGGACGGCCATGCATTATGGCTCAAGGCATGGGCACACAGAGAATTTGTTTATGTTGGGGACCGGGGTAAAATGCAATAAATTATTGAAAATTTATTGCATTTTCTTTGTTTTTTTATATTTATGGAAACTGTCCCCTACCCTAGCCCCCGCTGCGTACAGTCATGGTTCAGTGACAAAGCAATGGCCTCACAGTTACGAGGACCAAAACCGTGTCGATGTGCTCTATTAGTGCCCTTTTGTGGGGCATTAATCCTCATTACTGTCATTTATGACTTAAGGGCGTAGGTCCCCTAGTTGATAAGCATAGTAGCATACACATGCTTTAGCAGTCACGCAAAACACACATTGGCAAATTATTATTCAATAAAATCTGAGAATGTATACTAGATATTATCTAGATCTATTAGGAATAAATTATTTTTAAAATAATTCCATAAATTGGGGTAAAACAAAAATATTCCAACTATATGAGCGACAGTGTAAAAGCAACGATCGAGGACTACCGAACAAAATTGTGCACTCCCAATCCCTTCTGGTTTGGTTTCTGATTAGAGTACCATCAAGAAAATCTTTTTTGATAGGAGCTTTCACACACACCGTTTAAGAATGACAATTAGGTCTGCTCTCTTGTTAGTTTCTTGAGTGATTCTCTTGTTAGTATAGGAGTAAATCATAAAATGCAGGACTTATCAACTAGCCTGTAAAAGTATAACATTTTCTAGAAATAAGCAAAAATTGAAAATCCCATTTTTTTTAATTTTTTTAGTTTTTTTTTTTTTTTTTTGGGGGGGGAGGGTTGCGGGATCTAGGGTTGGGGAAAAAGGAACGGAGGAAGTAGGAGGGCTTGAATTATTGAGATAGAGGATATTAGGAGGAGGGAACGAAGCATGCAGGTAGAGAGAGAGAGAGAGAGAGAGAGATGGGGGGAGGGGAGGGGGAGGGAAAGGTAGGCAAAAACAATACTTTACATTCCTTCCAAAATTTTCGCCTTCTTCGATCGTCTCGGGGAGCTTGTGGCCCAACGTTTCGGGAAGGAAGAGAGTCAGGAGGCCGGCGATCACACAGGCGGACCCGTACACGACGAGGGGTAGTGGAGTCCAAATATTGGCCAGTGTGAGTATGAGGGGCGCCATAATGCCGGCGATACGTGAAAACATCGAGCAGGTCCCCATGGCCACGCTCCTGTGTTCCCCAAAGAAATAATTGTAACATAAACTGAGTTAACTGATATCGTCATCATTTGGAAGTAGCCCAATATTCATGACGTATTCAAATTAGTAAATTAGATGAAGTGAATTGAAAACATTGTGAATGACAAAAAAAGTCCTTTGCTCTAATATAGTTGAAAAGTGTTTTTGCAGTCTACCGTATAAACCAATGTGCCAAATTATATAAACAACTAGTATATTTTCTTATTGTTTGTTCCGCAATTCCATTTTGTTTCAGGCAGCCCTTTCAAATAATTATTTCTCTGAGTGGTAATTAGAGTCGGATGAAAGATTAACTGGACTGGTTTGTTCATTTATTCATTTATTTACTTATTGATTGATTGGCTGGTTGGTTGATTGATTTATCAATTCCTTCATTCATTTATTTATTTATTTATTTATTTGTTTATATATCTATATTCATTCACTTATTTATTTTTATACCTTTAAATCTGTTAACAATATGTATTGATGACCTTGATTTACAATACCGTGTAAATATACATAGGCTTTACCTAATGTTGGTTGGGTACAGCTCCGCGGTGTACAGATACAGGACGGAAACAGATGCCGAAATTCCAAATTTACCAATCATTGCAACTGATGTGAGTGCTGCTCCGGGTGCTATGAATGTTAAAGAAAGAGAAAAAAGACAGAGATAGAAATAAATAAAGAAGATGATGAAAGTGATCGCTAATAGGGGTCTGGACAGACTTTTGGTCAAGTTCTGATCAATGGGTGAATGGAATTAACAAAAATAATGTTGCCTTCTTTCTTATACAGCTGTTATGTACAAGTAGTGCATTATTACGGGGAGGTGCATGTAAGTTTCTCTTCTTTTGTCAACTGCCATAGCATGCATGTGCAACAAACCGTCCCTTTATTATGAAATACGGGGGCCGCCACTGTTCTCACAGAGCAGGGGAAGGAGAAGGAGAGAGGGAGTGGGGTCACTACCTTGACGGGATTTGGTCTCTTTGCCTTAGATTCTTAACAAAATCCTGGATTGAGCTCATGCTATAAACCTTTAGGTCAGTCAGGAATCCCATGACTTTTACAAGTCGATCGCCTATCTGATTATCAAGATATTTATCATTTGAAATCTAAATTTCAAAAACCGTTTTTACTTTTTTGAGGCACTTCATGATAATTTTGAAGCGCAATTTGTGTAGGGCTTCAACGATTACACCATATCACAGACACGTAGAGCCATGCATCTCAGATTTGTAAAACCGGAAACATTGTTAAACGATGCCTTTAAGCAACAGTCTCATCCAGGCGCGTACGCAAGGGGGGGGGGGGGTTGGGGGTTGAACCCCCCCTTTGGTTTTTGTATGTGTGTAAACCCCCCTAAAACCCCCTAACCCCCCCTTTTTTTTTTTTTTAATTATTACAAATTTACAAAAAATAAGAAATAAAATTATGCCCATGGCTGACCAAAAAAAGGTGACCTTACCCCCCACCAACGAAGAAAAATGTCAAATTTTCAAATTTCGAGACCAAAAAAAAAAAAAAAAAGTGTCCGCATACCCCCCCCCCCCCCCCCTGAGCGACTTTTCGGCCGACGCGATTTCGTTGCGAAATTTTGGGCCCGATTTTAACCCCCCCCCCCCCCCCTTGAACAAATCCTGCGTACGCCACTGGTCAGAACCATGAAATTTGATTATCTTACGTATGGCGGATGTAGAGAGGCAAGCTACGCCGGCAACCAACAGGCTCACGCTGAGACTAATCCTCCGTCCTATGAACTTGATCTCGATGGCAAACAAGGAGAGAAGGGAAGCGGGGATCTCGATGGCTCCTGAAACTGCGAAGGCGACGTAGTCGTTGACACCGAGGTTTGAGGTGTTTAGTGATAGACCGTGGTACACCATGGCATTCACCATCCTGATAAAATATAAAACGAAGAAGAAAAAACTATGACTGAAGCCATCATAATTTACAATTCATTACAAGCGAATATTTACTTCTGCTGTAACAGCCATAGTCCTTTGTAAACACATTGTAGGCCTTTATTGCTAGGCAGCCGTGCAATCGTAGCTAGCAACTGTATTGATACTGATAATGATTACAATAAAAATAATAACAATGATAATAGTTATAATAATAATGATGATAATGATAATAATAACAATAAATACTTGTACATGTACTACTAACAAATAATAATATTTCCCTTTATTAATTTGCAGCCTTAGGCAAAATCAGTATAAGATGTTAAAATTAAATGGGACAAACCAGGAACAGATAAGAATGATGGTTCGTAGTCTCATTCGAGGCTGGCGGAATAGATCAATTCCTGTAGCTCGTCTTTCCTTTGGTGCGGCCTCCTATACGAATGATAATGATAATAATACTAATGATGATAATGATAATTATATTGATGATATAGTAATGATAACAATAATAATAATGATAATAGGCCTATTAACAATAATTGATATTTACTATAGTAGTCATAATGAAGTTAATTATAGTAATAATAATTTACACATATCCTAAATGTGACAAAGCATTAGACTGTCTAACTGAAACCAATCTGAATGTGTCATGTCTTTAGTGATAGAAAGTGACTAGAAGCAATTCTAAATAGATCACGAAGTAGATTTCTTATTAGGACTAAAAGAGATTAAAAAAACGATGAAAGGTTACTGGAAATTGTTTTTCTTCCCTACCACCATTGGAAATTAACAGTTAACTCTTTTATCGGGGAGGGGTGCATTAAAGAGCCGTTGAGTGCCATTGATTAGGAGAGTTTGGCCAACCCGGTTCGAGTTGGACACAATATGGCGACTACTGCTTTGTTGGGCAAGCACAAATCAAAAGAATATATATTATGCCATGTTGTGACCCGGTGAAACCAAGTTGGCCAAAGTCTGTGCATAGATGGCTCTGGAGCCGTTATGAAAACAAATACATTATTTTTGCGTCGTCTAGATCAAGTTGGCACCACACACAAACATCGCCACACACATACACGCGCGAATTCACACAAACCCCCAAAACTAAAGTCTACAGCACAGGGCACCGCAAAAGTCATTACATATTCTCCTCCTTCTTTTACTCTTCCTTCATCCATCTGCTGCCCCACCCCCTCCCTTCGTCATCTTGCCTGAGAGGATCCGTTTCCCTGTTAACTGATTTCTGCATATGCCACTTTTCTCTTTCCGTATTTAAGTACTTACTTGCTCCTTCTTAAAATCACTGCTGAAGAATGGACCTGAAAGGGCCCGCTTGTCGTTCGAGTTGGCAATCTTCACTAGAGTCTTTTCCGCCTCGTCATACTTTCCCACCGATATTTGCCAACGCACCGATTCCGGAAGAAAGCTGACAGCAGAGAAAAAAAAGACTTGCGTTGTCACAACATTGTAAAGATGTGGAAATATTAAACTTGTGGTGTTTGGGTGAAGTGAAAGGTGTAAATTCCTTTGTATTTATTAAATATAACCGTGAATCGTCGGCTTCAAAACAAAGGGGATTAATACTTTCTTTAATACTTTTTAAAGCGTAAAGACCGTAATAGAGCGTGAGAAAGCTTTGAGCAATTCGGGACATTCGGCAAGAGCGCCAAAAATTTAAACTCTGTTAAGCTTTCCTACGCTTTGAGCAAAACTTTGATAAGCTTTGTGACGCTTTGATAAGCTGTAATACGCTCTCCCCGCTTTACGCAATTTAATTTACGCAGTTTAATTTTTTTTGGCGCTCTTGCCGAATGTCCCGAATTGCTCAAAGCTTTCTCACGCTCTATTACGGTCTTTACGCTTTAATTAAGCTTTGTTACGCTTTGCCGCCGCTTTGCTCGCCGATTTAATGCGCCATCAATTCGGCGTCGGTGTGAACTTAGCATAAGGTGGAACACTTTCCACCTAATCACAAAAAAGCTATTTTACTGGGTGGGTAGAGAAAAAGTTAACAAATAATCATAATCGCTATTATTTCGCTTACAGCTGAGGAAATCGTGTTGTGTATTATAGATATGTATGCAATTTGGAATAAAAGAATGTCTGACTCTGGCTCTACGGGTAATTGGTACATACCAGTGGATTCCTAAACGGTTAAAAGTGGAGAGAAACTATTGGATGTGATGCGTCTTTCATAAATAGAAGTTACTTTAGTCAATAAGGCGATGCCCATGTCATGCTGGGAAACTGTACATTATTCTTGCTTTATGCCTCTCTCATATACTTTGGAGGGGAATTTTGTAGATAAATGGGGAATAATTATAATAAATCCCTCAGAAAAGTAAAGTTTTTTTTTTTTTTTTTTTTGGGGGGGGGGGGGGGGTGGGGGTAAAGGTTTCCTTTGAATCTTTTGCTCCAAACCATTTAAACGCTGAGTGTCATGAGATGCTAATTACGCCTGCATAAAACCCAAATAGACACCACACTACATATTTAGATATATAAAGTAATGATTCTAGAAAAATCTTACAATATCAAGCCAATGCAAATAAGTGCCGGGGAGACGCAAATCAGTTCTAAAGTCCTCCAGTATGGTACGAAGTAGGCGATGCCCGCGAGGCAAACGTAGCCGAGAGCAAAAGGGATACCGTAGATAATACCGGTGATGTTACGTTTCGATGGCCCGACGAACTCGGTTCCTAGAGAATAGAGACAAAAACAAATCAGTTTAATACTATAGTATACTATTATTGCATATGACACCTCTGATACTCTTCATATTTTTTTATATTTTTGTACATTTCTTGTGGAACAGACTCCTCAAGAAAGGAAATTAGATTTTAATTCGAAGTTGGCACATTGGTAGACCCTTAAGAGCACTGGACACACGTAGGTCATTTGCATAATGTGACATAATCTATTAAATTTATATATCTATACCAAAATAGCATACTACTTAGTATTTTGTATCATGACACTTAATGCGCAGCATATCAACATATCACAAAATAAATGAAAATGCTCGAATCGTCTAAAATTGTAGAAGTTTGCATAGGCCTATTTGTCAGGCCATTCTGAAACTTTTTAAAAATTTCCCGCTAAAGGCGCGCATACGCGTTGGCCTTATGTAAGCTAAAAACTAAGGTTTTCACTTTATTTTGGTTCCTGATCCTATTCTTGACAAATCTATCTCTTTGCTTTCCCTATTTTTGTTTACCATTCAACTACGATACGCGCACGTAAAGCCTAGAAATGCACGTGCGCGCGAATTCTGCTAAAAATTGCAAAAAGTTGTAAAAATTGCCAAATTTGGATCTGCTATAACTTCTCAGAATTGTAAGTGGCCCCCAGATTTAATCGCATATTTTAAAAGAGCTTGACAAGTAGATATGATTGTATGCATCATTTCTGCTTTATAGAGGTTATGACGTCATCCTATTGCAATTTAAAGTAAAATTTTATATCTTTAATTACTGACGTCATATTCTAAATGTTCTTTTGACAGCGTTTTGCTTGTTTCTGCTCAATTTTCTTCCAGATTTAAATATGTTTTCGCTGAGAATCTGTGCTAAAGGATATGTAAATTTTCCCTTTCATTTAGACAAGGGGTTCATGGTAAAATTTTAGAATTAAAGGTACAAGTCAAAATTTGCCTTAGCGCTTTGAGCGCTATCGAGCGTGGATGAGAAGGGGTACTTAAAGGGCAATTCCACTCAAAAAATATCTTTCTTTCAATAGAAGCAGAAAAATCAGACAAACCAATTAAAAAATGTTTGAGAAAAATCGGATAACTAATAAGAAAGGTATGAATTTTTAATGACATGAAAAACTTGGAAAATCACAAGATAAATGGGCAACTCACTCATGACACTGTGACGTCATTGCCTCAATATCCACCAATACACCAGTTTACGGTTAGGGGCGCCATTTTAATTGGCGAGTAAACAAAGTCAATGACCTAGAGGTCATGTATGCGTATGCGTTATGCGTAAATGAAGATTGCGCCCATGCAAATTATAATGAAATCACTGCCTGCGCGCTGCGTTGTGCGTGCACATCATCATTGCATGGGCGCAATCTTAATTTACGCATAAATACCACTGACCTCTAGGTCATTGGCTTTGTTTACTCGTCAATACACCAGTTTACAGTTGTGTGCGCCATTTTAAACAAAGCCAATGACCTAGAGGTCATGTATTTATGCGTAAATTAAGATTGCGCCCATGCAAATGTTGATGATATCACTGCCTACGCGCTGCGTTGTGCGCGCACATCATCATTTGCATGGGCGCAATCTTAATTTATGCATAAATACCAGAGGTCAGAGGTTATTGGCCCCAATTTTGGGGCCAATGACCCGAGGTCAACTGTCTGCGCATGCGCACTGATACAACTGTAAACTGGTGTATTAAAATGGCGCCCATGTCTGCGCATGCGCACTGATGGATCCGTAAACTGGTGTATTGATTTCTTTTATATTGATGACAATTTTCAATTTTCCTGGGCCCCTAAAAATCTTTTTTTCCTCACACCAGCATCCAAATAATATTGAAAGTAAGATGTTTTTGTGTGGATGCACTAATATAGAGTAATTTTTTTCTCCAGTTAAATCATGACAAATGTGAATTCGATGATTATGAATATACAATATTCAGAAAATAGTATTAAATCTTCAAAGTTTATAAAAAAAAATTGTGAAATGACATGCACGCAATATGATAGATATCATATAACCTGGGCAAAGGCATGAGCAAATCAAGGTTTTGGGGATAAAAATATTTAAAGCAATTGATAACTAGTGAGGCAATGGCGTTACGAACTGTAGGCCTTAACCAAATCGGCAATTTGTGTAATATTCATTTTCTAAGTTCCATAGTTTTTCATACTTACATATTTTTTTCATAACTTCCTTTCGTTATTAGTTTTCCGAATTTACTCAAATTGTGTTTGCCCTGTTTCTTTTGTTTTTTCTGCATCTATTAAAATCGCATTATTTTTTGGAGGGGACCTATAGCCTTTAATCTCTTACCTACGATAAAGGCGATGATATAAAGAGAGATAGCAGCGTACCCCTGGAAGAACCGCAGAACAGTGAAGACCCACCAGTTGGGTGAGAATGCTATAGCTATCCCCGAGATTAGCCGGACAAACATCAATACCATAAGCATCCACCATCGTCCAACTCTTCAAACATTCAAGTATAAAGCAAAAGATGCAACCCACATGCAATGATACAATTATTTTTTTTCGGAATGAAAACGGCCGTGAGAAATTGATGGCATATGATGACGAAGGCGACGGTGGTTATAATAACGACGACGAATATAATAAAGAAGAACATGAAGATTGTGATGATGATGAAATGATGATGAAATGATGATGAAATGATGATGATGACTTCGATAATAATTACGATAATGATGAGGAAGACGATGATGATGGTGTTGTTTATGATGATGATGGTTGTGGTGATGGCGGTGGTTATGACAATGATGATGAAAATAGCAATGATGACGATGGTAACGATGGAGGCGATGACGATAACGATGATGATAATGGTGATAATGTAAAGTATGCTGCAGATTATTAAAATAACTTTACTGATCATTGTAATAATTACCGTAATCATCATGATCATAAAAGTTGTTATGACGTATTTTTGGCCAACGTACCGCCAGGAATGATATGTACATGAAGGCTAATTTCCTTCAGAAAGTAAAAATGAAGTATTTTCTGGGATGGTCTTTCAGCTATTTACGTTGCAATACTGTGAGACATTTCTATGAACATGTATTTCTATAAAAATGTGTTTATATATGTATTGTATGGTCCTAGGACAACTACCCCCGGACAACTACTCCCCAACGACAACCATCTTCTAGGACAACTACACCCGGACAATTATCCCAGGCAGTTGTCCGGGGGGTTGTTGTTCAGGGGAGTTGTCTTAGGGGGTAGTTGTCCTGGGGGGCAGTTGTCCTAGAGGGTGGATGCCATAGGGGGTAGTTGTCCTAGAGGGTAGTTGTCCTATAGGGTAGTTGACTGGGGTGGTTATCTGGGGAGGGGGGGGGTAGATGACCAGGGGGTAGCTGTCCGGATACGGTATTGTATATATTATATATAATATATTTATTTAAAACAAAAACAAATCACATTTGTACACACACACACACACATATTTATATATCTTCATGTGGGCGATTTGTTCAACGAAATGTAGGATGGAAACGATACAACCTGAATTAAAATAGACCAAGTTGTACATTTTAGATAATGATGTATATTTTACAGGTAACTATCCAGTCAAAATCGAGATGTCCAACATTAGGCATTTCGTATAGGGTATATTATTTTAATGGAACACCATAACTGCAACATTAAAACCCCTCAATTTTTTATTATAATAGGATCATGACCGTTAATTTACAGCACCATAGTACCACGAAAACCCCGAACCCAAACCGCAACAAGCTAAACAAGGACATGCATGACGGATTCCCTTCAATTAATTGCTTACATATCCGCCAATGTTCCGTTGATGATTGAGCCAGCTAGGAAACCGCCGTAGAAAACTGATTGGGGTATTTGAGTCTGATCTTCCATTCCACATACCAGGTCAAACTGAAGCAAATGTAACATCATATGTATAATGAACACACAAAGAAATAAAATGATATAGAATGATGTTTACATAAAGTACAATGAACTGATGTCCGTTGCACACGAAGCGTTTTTTTTACCGACGTAGGACTGCGTCAGTGATTGGAGTGGTCTTTGATAAACTGATATCATATTAAAACAAACAAGCGTGGAACGAACAGTGCAAAAACTGAGTTGAATACACCAGTTTACCAAATGACCTCGGGTCAGTGATGACAATTTATGACAATGACAATGACAATTTATTCTCATGTCACCCACATTGGGGTATTGGAGAAGTTTACAATCAGTTTGAATTTGTCTATTTAACAATGTAAAATATACAATACAAATAGAATTAATGTTAATCAATACTAAATAACACTAACGACAATAGTGAGACAAATTATGATGATAATGATAATAACAATATTGATGATGATAATAATAATAATCAAAAACAAAATGATAATATTAATCAAAACGATAATTAATGACGAAATTAATGGAAGCAATTGAAAAAGAAATTTACTGGCACCAGTAAATTGATATCTGAATTAACGAATTACTGAAATATTCTTGATATCAATTTAATAAATTGATATAAGACAAAAAAGAGAAACATAAAGTTAATATGGAACTAATAACATGTTTTTTGCACATACTTAAATTAATGAAAACGAAGCATTATTTTTCGACAGAATTTTACTAAGTTTAAACGTGTTTGTACATTATTGGAGTTTAAAAGCTGATCCATTTTCAGTGTATTTGGTCTTTCAATAAAATATTTATCGATGAATATTTGTCTGAACGAAAGGTAGGGCATACAAACAAGTGATGAAACTCATCCCTAAGCGATTGCAAATTGCACAGCGTACATAGCCTCATTTCCCTTGGAGTATTTGAATATCTACCAGCTACAATCGGCAGGTAATGATTGCCACAGCGAAAACGACTCAATATTGTTCGATCTCTTTTCTTTTTTTTAGTGGTTCATGTGTAAATTAAGATCGCGCCCATGCAAATAATGATGTGAGCGCACAACGCAGCGCGCAGGCAGTGATGTCATCATAATTTGCATGGGCGCAATCTTCATTTACACATAAACCATTGACCTCTAGAGGTCATTTGGTTTGTTTACTTGTAAATGAAAATGGCGCCCATAACCGTAAACTGGTGTATTACTGGCGCAAGCAATCGTCACCTTATAGGCTTATTGATTAGCGTAGGTATTAACGCAACCTAAAAGTTGCCTCACGTACAATGGACATAAAGACACTTTTAAAAACACATTTATAGTCCTTTCTGATCTATGTTAAGAACAAAAATTCGTTAACTTTTGAAAAAGAGAGGTAGAGAAACGATTTTGTATGGTTATTAATTGGTAATAAATTAATTAGAATTAATAATGAACATTTTTAGTATTCGAAAAGGAATTGCGAAAGCAAATTGATGATTTAAATAATAATAAATAGTAATAGGTAAATTGATAGTAATATGCGTATATACCGGTAATTTATATTTTTATCAAAGTATATGATTCAGAAATAGACGATTAAATATAAACCAAAATGATTTATTGTATTATGATGTATAATACATTGTTGGTCATAATGGTGTAATCATAATTTTTACCCCAATTCATGGAATTGTTTTGACAATGATTTATTCCTAATAGATCTAGATAATAGTATACATTCTCAGATTTTATTGAATAATAATTTACGAGTGTTTGTTTTGCGTGACTGCTAAAGAATGTGTGTGCATATATGCTAACCAACTACGTCCTTAATTCATAACTGACAGTAATGAGGATTAATGCCTCACAAAAGGGCACAAATATAGCTGATCGACACGGTTTTGATCCTGGAGCCTCACAGTAACGAGACTATTGCTTAGCCACTGAATCATTACCGTACGCAACGGGGGCTAGAGTACGCCACAAATACAAAAAACGAAGAAAATGCAATAAATTATCAAAAATTCATTGCATTTCCCCCGGTCCCCAACAGCAAAAATTCCTCTATAGGGCCATGCATTATGGTTCAAGGCATGGCCACACAGAGGATTTTGTTTATGTATTTTAGGTAAAATAGGGCAATTTATTAATCTTGTTGAAACTAAAAAATGTGAAAAAGGGAAAATAAAAAATTCAATCTACAAAAATAATGTTACACGTATACACCCCCTCTTTTAATTTCAGTATGCCATGTATGCTTGTTTTGGTATTCTATATTAGGGATCGAAGTAGCTTACATCCGTGATTATTGACGATTTGTATTGACTCTTGTCGTACACCCATCCGCTGTCGCATTCAATGACTTGCGATGTCGGCCAGCCGGGGTCGTGGAACGGGTCGATGTTCGGATCGAATGCCTCCCCAGACACGTTGTATTTCATGCATTGCTCAAAGACAAGTTGGTGGTCGCTCGTGTAGTTGGCAGGGATGCTTGCGTTCTTCATGGCGAGCATGCATGTTTCTTCGTTGAAACCGGCGGCGATGCAGTCAAAATCGTTCCATTGCGGCTCCTGCCATCGAATGAAAGGATTAAATATGGAGACAAAAATTTCAACAAATAAGTCAAAACAAACGTGTCAAAAATTAATGAATTAACAAAAAAAAAAATCAGAAAACATTATCAACGGTAGGATTCGAGGATTAGAAAAACAATACAAGCTAGTGTGAATAATGCATGTTTGTAGGCGTACATACTACAAATGCCCTGTCACGCGTAAACCAAATGTTATTTCTTTTAACTATTTCTGCTGTTTTATTCACATTCCTTCCCTTTTTCTTTTCCTTCAAACCTAATTCATTTATATTCCATAATCTATATGTGTTTATAATTATGTTATAAAAACGTCATGCTATTACATACATGTATCAAGAGCCACTTGTTCAAACCGATATTCGTAGTTAGAATAGCTACCCTGTCAAAAGAAAAAAGAAAATTGAATAAAATGTTAAGGGGACAGAGAACGATAGTCAGGTAACGTAAGTCAGGTAACGTTGAAATCAAATTTCATTTCATCATCACAATCCTCTCCTAACTCTCCTCCATCCCTCTTTCTTCTTTTCCACTTTAGTTATGATCCACTTCAATACCGGTCTCATAATATCAGCAGATAACCTTTGAACATGCTGTAATCAATATCTAAACTTTGACATCCCTCGTTAAACTGTTTGCAAACAATATGTGCCACTCTCCCCCTGTCCACACACAACATTTTCCGTGATTAGCTATACCGTTTCGCGATAGCGATACCGTTTCGCGATAGTTTTACGATGAAATTGTGTGTGTGGACGCTCACTAACGATACGTCGTATAACGAAACTAGTCTAACTAAACGCAGGTTTGGGCATCGTTTCGAACTGAAACTCAATAAAGAATCACGCCTAATCACGGAAATGTTGTGTGTGGACAGGGGGAGTGTAACTAGTGTAACTAACTGGGCGGGGCTTAACGTGACCTCAAGCGAAAGGAGACCAGACTGTAGAGTTTCAGGATTACTTTCTTCTGTTTATGGACATCCTTGAATTTATATGATGATTATTTATATGACGTTTCTTGTGTGTGGACACTTTGAAATTTATACTATGATTCTTTATACGACGTTTCGTTATAGAGTTTCGGGATAAATTGTTTTGTGTGTGGACACGCTGTTAGTAAAAAAAAAAAAAAAAATTATCCCTGTACCGAATTATATTCTTTTAAATTACTGATGACGCAATAGAATTTTACATAAAGGGGTTTAATTAAAACAAGACACAATTGCCATAATTTTAGGGTGAATGTAGGAATAAATATTTCTAAAGCGAAAATGAATTTGTGTTAAATGTTTTTTTAGTACAGAGCAAATGGAAGGGAGCCTTGCAAGATACGTCACAGGATTGTCAATTTGTGTTTGAATGATTGCACCTTCAAAAATTCATAACTTTCATATTTTTAATCGGATTTAATCGGGCGAGGGGGCCTTGCCCCCACACCCGCCAACAAAAAAGAAGAGAGAAAGAGAGAGAGAGCTAGAGAGAGAGAGAGAGAAGGAAAAGAAGGGAAAGGTAAAGCGGAGAGTAAGGGAAAGGAAGAAGAGGAAAAGGAAAATTAAAGTGGAAAAGAAGGAGATCGGGGGCGAAAATTCAGTTTCCCCCTCTCGCGCGAAGCGCGGGATCTTTGACGTTTCCTTAAGCACCACTGTCCTACTTGTAGCTACTTGCTCCCTCTATATAGAAAACTTCCCCAATCGGTGCCTGTTGGTCCCCCATGATTCTCTTTTTCTTATGTTAGTTGAGAGCTGATTTAAAGAGATAGCCACCTGTCAGTGACCTCGCTGTGTGGTCTCATCCCTTCTTGCCCAGTAGTATTGACGGTCTTTAAATTATTAGAGAAAGCAGACGATTCGTTGTACCGTTCCCGGCTCTTAACCCTTACTTGTCTGAATTGAGTTTCCCTCCTACCGCGCGAAGCGCGGAAGCTTTGATGTTTCCTAAAATTGTGAGAAAAAACAAACGATTCGTTGTACTGTTCTCGACTCTTAATCCTTATCTGAATTCAGTTTTCCCCCCTTCCGCGCGAATCGCGAAAGCTTAAACGTTTCCTTAATTTATTAGAGAAAGAAGACGATTCGTTGTATCGTTCTCGACTCGTGTAAATTAAGTTTTCCCCTTCCGTGCGAAGCGCGGAATTTTTGGCGTTTCATCACAACATAGTTGACTCTTAAACCTTGTTTGAATTTAGTTTCCCCGAAAATTTTAAACCTCTGTTTTCTTTAGCTGATATTATAGGAAAGTGAAACTTCGAGAAAATACAAGTATTGTAATTGTAGTCACTCTCGAAGTCGTCACAGCGGATAAAAAGTCACAATTCGTAGGGGAAAAAAACTTGTCGGCCTACCGACAATATATATCTCACCGACTTCAAACTTCTGCATTGATATAGTACACGAGGATCGAGCAAGAATACCGACACAGCTGACCCGACACAGCAACATATTTCCCCGTGTCTTTCTTGCTCCCTCGACGAGACGGCTCCACCCAACAACCCCCTCTCTTTTTTACTCCCACTCCTCCTCTCTCAGGCTGTTATACCTCCCCTCTCTCTCCTCTCGCTCATCCCCTGTTTCTTTTGTTTCCCTTTTACTTTTTTTTCTCCCCGTTTTTCTGTTTTTCTTATTTTTCTTTTCCTTTCTTTCCTCTCCTCCCTCTTTTTCTTTCTTCTCTTTCTT
This sequence comes from Strongylocentrotus droebachiensis, assembly GCA_035222895.1. Taxonomy (NCBI): domain Eukaryota; kingdom Metazoa; phylum Echinodermata; class Echinoidea; order Camarodonta; family Strongylocentrotidae; genus Strongylocentrotus; species Strongylocentrotus droebachiensis. The sequence goes on along the minus strand of JAVYIG010012015.1, from coordinate 28,211 downwards.
TCTTCTCTTTTCTTTCCTTTCTTTCCTTTCTTTTCCTTCCTTTCCTTTCTTTTCCTTTCTTTCTTTTCTTTTCCTTTTCTTTTTTTCCTTTCTTTCCCTTTCCCTCTTTTTTTCCCTCCCCTTTTCTCTTTTTTTCACGACGGCAGCGCAATTTAACCGACAATATCCTGACAGGTGGGGGTGTCGCACCCCCACACCCCCCCCCCCCCCCCCCTTTGGAGACGTCCCTGCACCGTTGTAGAACATGCTACGCCGTTGCGCGGGGCCTGGATCACGAGTATATACTAGCAGTGAGTTGGTTGAAGTAAGAAGCCACGCACAAAATTATAATCGATTACAACAGTTGTGGGGCCGATATCATGAGTATGCCTTCATAGAATAACGGTTTAAAGAACTCTTTACTTCTCATTTCAAAAGTACTGGCCCATTTGCTTTAACAAAATTGTAGAGGGTTATTAATATGTCATTTTCTAGAAAAAATGTCAACCACATGACTTACAATGAGTCTAAATACATTGATTTGCCGAGTTGCTTCCTTTTATCAAATATACACGTAAATCAATGTGAGGACAGACTGTGCGGATAGCAAACCGCACGGATCGTCCCTCGGACCGTGCGAGTCACGGACGATCCGTGCGAGCGGAAAACCCGCATATTATGTCTGACGGACAAACGAAACTTGTAGGACAAACGGCGCGGTCACACCAGCTTAGGGTTTAATGTAGGGCTTGGTACGTGATTTGGTCCAGAATTGTAGATTAGAAGTAACATCAAGACTCACCGCACAACAGTGGTCAACCAGTGGTCCTTGTCTGACAAGAAAGATCGGACATGGGAGTTAGGGTTGCAATTGGCTTAAGGCTTAGGATGTAGTGCATGCTCGGTACATGATTTGGTCCAAAATTGTAGTTAAGAATAAACATCAAGACTCACCGCACACCAGTGGTCCACGGATGCGGCCATGAAAACGAAGATCATTGATTGCCATGAAGCGGTGAAAACAATCATACAGACAATGGCGAAAACCCTCTTCTGATAAGGCCCGAACTCGCCGATCTGCACCAAAATATCATCCAGTCTAATCATAATTGACGATAGGGATTTAATCAGTAAGAAACAACAAACTTATTGGTCTTTACCAAGGGAGACTTCTTATTTTAAGAAGAATCCAGTAATAAAGTGCAATGATAATGTGATAGGTTGGCGATCCGTTTTAACAGAGAGTTAATGGCCTACTATGTCTGCAGTAATTGGCGAAATAAATATGAAAAAGTACATGAAGTTTCTCCACAGAGATTTGAGATTGCGTTACCTCTTCTGGCAAAGTGTCAAGCTTAAGAAGGACGCATGGACTTTGTTGCGCTACAATAACGTCCTTCTAGTTCTCATTTTACTTTTTATGATTCATGATAACATTTATGATACTTGAGGATCGAGTGTCAGAGTTAACATTGACTTATTTCGTTTTGCGACTTAATGACAATATAACGCAACAAAGTGGCTTTTTGCAATGTTGTTTACCAAACGAACCGCTCCTTTATAGGTTCAAGTTCAACCAGCATCCTATAAAGCTAATAATTATGAGCTTAGTAATATAAAAAAAAAGAATGTCATCGGGTTAAGTAACCCCCCCCCCCCTCCCCCTCGCTCAATAATTACGCGTATGCATGTTCCCTCTTTTTTAAAGCACCCCTCTATCTTCGGTGTGAAAGTCCATGGCGGCCCGGACTTTGTCGGGCGAAACAGTACCCCTTTACCGGAGATTTTGGGAACACGCATGCGGTCCCTCCTACCCCGGAATTGGAGGGGGCGGCGGATTGTAGTAGTGGGGCAGGTACCTTATCATGCTAACGTTGCGATGAAACTAAAGGGTCGTCGGTTGAAGGGATTCAATACACTGTGAACAGGTTGGGCAATATTTTCCAACACTTTGCCCCAACGTTGTGCCAATAGTCGACCCAACCATCTATTGGGCAATATTTTGCCCAGTGGTATTGGTAAACATAAGTACGTGCGTAATTGTTTCGAATTTTGCCCAACAGCTGGTAAAGATTTCCCCAACTAGTGGGCTACCGTAGTCGGGCAGTTGAAGGTTCATATCTTTGCCCACATTTTGGACCGAATACAAAACAACAATGCACGTGTGAAGTAGGGTACTTATGTTTACAAATACCACTGGGCAGAATATTGTCCGATAGTCGGTTGGGTTGACTATTGGCACAACGTTGGGCAAAATGTTGGGAAAATATTGTATAACCTTTTCACAGTGTAGGGACTCACTCCCTTGAACGTGTTCAAGGACTACTCGTCCAGACGTTTAGAGAACGTCAAAATTATCCGAATACTCATTTGAAGCTGTTCTTAAAGCTCAATACAAGTGAAGAGAAAAGTATGAATACTAATTTCAGATTAAATTACTGCTCTGGAGTGTGCAAAGTTGCATTTAAAAATAGAATGTTCCTACTCGGTCTCTTTGCAGCGACCACTTTCCCTTCCTCCCTCCCCGCCAAGCGTGAGAAGTAATAAGTAGTACTTACCACAGAAAATGCACGCTTTTATTTAAAATAGTCTTCTTGACGAGGCTGAGGCTTGACCTGTTCCTCCTACATACGTCTCCTCGATCGAAAGTTAAGTCACTTGGTCAGTTTAAGAAGTCTCATTATTTAGCTACTGATCTTTTTTTGTCCCCAAAATATGATTACTAAAATTTATCTTGAAAAAAAAATGCAAGATTGACAGATACAGTATTGAATGATATGTAAAATATACACTATGATAAGCCACACGCTAATACACTATTAACACAATCTCTCCTCCCCTCTCCCTTCGAAAATTCAAGGGCGGATCGGGTCCCTGTCAAAGCATTCATCTGAGCGGCAGGGTTTATGTTGGGACCATCAGATTTCACCCTTTTTATTTTCCAAGTTGTCACTATAAATAAATTTCGTTTTTTCATTCTGTGTTTCTTTATCTTTCTATCTCTCGCTCATCTCCTCACTCCTTCACTAGTTCGGTGATATTCACTCTTTCCTCATACTCATAACAATTTACCAAATAATTATATAGTAGGCGGTTTCCCGGCAAAATTTGTATCATCACGTATCAGTCAAAACATATTCTTTCACATGATTGGTAATAAGAGCTTCCATTTCATTTTTTTGAGAGGGGGCGTTTCGAAAACTGGTCTATACCTTTAAAGGCGTGGATCATAACACAATGTTTATAACACAATAAGTCTACTTGTAATATGTCTGTCGTAGATTGAACTTCCGATTTGCTTCTTGAATGTAATAAAGGTTAACCTGTCGTAAACAAATTGAATATGATTTTTTACGAGTTTAAAATAAATACGTAATAAATGTTATAATGGCAAAACAATATTTATACAGATTATTACTATTGATATAAAGGGCCAAAACACGTCAGTATAGATAATATATTATTGATACCCAAGAGAGAGAGAGAGAGAGAGAAATAGTGAGATAATACGTTTCCCCCCTTTCACCAGGGTGGCCGGTCGTTCTTATACTGTGGCAAATATGCCATCATTATTTCGATTCCATGAGAGTGAATGGAAGTTTTTTTCCGGGGAGAAGGAGATGAATTCTTTAGTCTGAAGTGTATTTTCACACAGTCACTGGCTGATTTTTAGTATCGTTTCAACCTTCCATTTCTTGTTTCAGCCCCAGCCAATGGAATTTATCCAACTAAAATATTCTACTGTGGGGGAAAGAAACTGATTTTAATCGAGAGGTTAACAACTTGAGTTAAACATTGTGAGGGAATGGGATCTGAAACTTCAAGCAAAGATGGCGTTCCCTCACTAGCAGAAGGGTAAAGGTACAATATTAATGCACACCAGGCGCGTACGTAGGGGGGGGGGGGGTTAACCCCCCTTTAACTTTTAACCACCTTTTTTTCTTTTTGAATTTGTGGTAATGGGTGATTCAAAAAAGGTTACCTCCCCCCCCCCCCCCCAACGAATATATCGATCGGCCAAATTTTCCAATTTTGAGACACCCGAAAAAATAAAATGTCCTCTTACCCCCCCCCCCCCCCCCCCCCCTCCCCGCTTATTCAGCGGCTGGCTGAGTCGTTGTGAATTTTTGGGACCAAAGAAAAAATATATATATGTCCTCTTACCCCCTCCCCCTCCCCCTCCCCCCCCCCCCCCACGCTTATTCAGCGGCTGGCTGAATCATTGCGAAATTTTCGGCGTGATTTTCAAATTTTAACCTCCCCCCCCCCTCGAAAAAATCCTGCGTACGCGCCTGACTTTGTCACTCGCCTATAGGGCTCCTTTGAAAAGCAGGCCTTGTGGCTCTGAAAGGACTACCCTGTTTTTTTAAAGAATACTGAATAAATAACTAACTAAATAAATATAAAGAATTTACGAGCAGAATTCACAGCATGAACAACATGAGAATTGATTGTATTTCTATCAATCTACGGGAGATGTGGATGTAGTGGCATGCTATACTGCTCTGTGCTCAATCAGGTTTGATTGGAATCAAGTAGGACCGATTCTAGGATGCTATACTGCTCTGTGCTCAATCAAGTTTGATTGGAATCAAGTAGGACCGATTCTAGGATGCTATACTGCTCTGTGCTCAATCAGGTTTGATTGGAATTAAGTAGGACCGATTCTAGGATGCCATACTGCTCTGTGCTCAATCAAGTTTGATTGGAATCAAGTAGGACCGATTCTAGGATGCTATACTGCTCTGTGCTCAATCAGGTTTGATTGGAATTAAAGTAGGACTGATTCTAGGATGCTATACTACTCTGTGCTCAATCAGGTTTGATTGGAAACAAAGTAGGACCGATTCTAGGATGCTATACTGCTCTGTGCTCAATCAGGTTTGATTGGAATTAAAGTATGACCGATTCTATACTGCTCTGTGCTCAATCAGGTTTGATTGGAATTAAAGTAGGACCGATTCTAAGAAAATCTAACAATTCTTTCGAGGACGGCCACGTGATGGGTGCTTGCAAAATGCCTGTCCAAACAATATATACTGATTACTAAAAGTACCCTATTATAAGTTGATTACATTTCATTTGATATATTTGTCACATTATATTAAAAAACAGGCAAAATACACACTAATTTACATAATGTTCATTTGTTTTAATGCCTTAATAATCAATTTGAGTAATCATGATCGTAATAGTACTTTCCACATTAAAATTAAATCAGTATACTGGATAGGTTAAAACCACAAAGTTTATGATGGTGGTTGCAGATTTTTTTTCCCCACTGTTTTGATAACATGGGGATGTGCCCCAAGCCCCCATTCTCTCTCCAAAAGGCGAATGCCACTGATTTCAGACTTACTCGGTTGGTTGGTTTTACCTGACTGCTATGAAAGCATGTATATGCTTGTAAGTACTCAACCAGGGGACCGACGGCTTTAACTATTAGAATTAATGCCTTACCAAAGGGCACTGGCGCATGGATTTGGTTTCGAACAAGACCACTGCTCTGCCACTGAGCCGTCGCGCATCCTTAATTAGGATTTAATGAATCGAGTGAGTTAGCATAACAGCATTGATGACATCTTATTTGTCTCCGCTACGATTGTCGAGGGTAAAATAGCTGCTATATTTGCCTTATACCCCCTTCACATACACAGATTTTTCTTACGAGTCCTTACGGATCACACAAATTCACGGATCTTTCACGGATCCTTACGATATGGCCACTTTTACGACAGATTTAAGAGTTATTACGAGCTGTTTGCTATTTATTACGGATTATTACGAGTTATTACGATGTATTTACGGCAACAGTCCACGATTTGTTACGAGTTGTCACGGATAACTACGAGCAACTAACGTGTTACTTACGACCAGTTAATGTGTTGTTACGAATAGTTACGAGTAAGTTACGAGTATTTACGAGTCCTTACGATTTTTAGCTAAAAAATAACAACTGAAAATGAAGTGTTCGAATTCACAGCTTTTATACCTTTCCCCAAATCGTAAACAGTTCGTAAGCATAAGCATAAGTTCGTAAGCATCAATCCGTAAAGCCATCGTAAAATGACCCGAATAAAATCGTAAGCAACACGTAAGCACACATAACCATTCGCAAACTGCTCGCAATAATCCGTAAATAATCCGTAAACAAATCGTAAACTAACCGTAACGAATCGTTACAAAAATCTGTTACGAGTCATTTACGGATTCTTGTGAGCAGTTTCCGGATGGTTACGTGTTGTTGCGAGCGGTTTACGGATGGTTACGGATTGTTACAAGATATTTACGAGCTATTTAGGGACAAATCAATCCGTGGACAATCGTAAGAAGAGTTTTTACATGTCAAAAAAATTGCCTCTCCTTTCACGGATCCTTAAGAGTGTCTACGAGTTGTTGCGAGTTGTGACGAGTTATTTACGGATACCATCGAGTTATTTACGGATGCTTGCGATTGACTACGAGTTGGCGATCCGTAAGGACTCGTAAGAAAAGTCCGTGTATGTGAAGGGGGTATTAATGGGAGGATATTTTTATATTTGATAGAGGAGCGAAGTTATTGACCACGATACCCTGTCACTCAATTAAGATCCAGTATTGCCTTCCATTCTCTGAGTTGTCGACATTTTCATTTCACATGTCATTTTTAGATTTTCATATTGAAAGGATTTGCGGAAGTGTGTTTCCCATCTTTATAAAATTTTAATTTTGTTTCTAAATGGCTTACCAAAACACGTTTTACAACGTGTGAACAGGTCTTGTTGATTGATATTTCAAGGGTCACGAGGATCAGGGGCGTCGCCATTATGAGGAGGTGTGGGTATTTATCAACCCCTCTCTTATATACAGCTCCCATTAACTCATAGTTGCAAAATGAATATAGCGCATTTTCCAACACATACAAAGTGTAATGTCTGAAAATTCGCTTTTGCCGTTCTTCATTTCTCCTCTTTTTTAATTTTTAGGCATTTCTGCAATTTTGAAAAAGATGTGAAAAATCGATATTTTGCATGCTGAAAATGCTGGGCTAGCTTCACAAGTATGATCTGAACTGTCCTCATTAAAATAGTCCAGCAACCTCTGGTGGGAGTGCTTTAAGTGAGCAAACTGTATGCAGATATGGAGTCCACCTGCTAAAGTCGGGGGTGTCCACTCCTCCCACATTGTGTATTAAAGTCCCCTGGTTTGGGTTTCCATGGGAAACCATAATCACCAAAATCATCATTATCATCTTCATTATTATCATCATCACCATTATCATCACCATCATCATCATCACCATTATCATCATCATCATCACCATCATCATCATCAACATCATCACCATAATCATCACCACCATCAACAACATCATCACCATCATCATTATCATCATCATTATCCTCATCATCATCGTTATCATCATCAAAATCAACATCAACATTCTATTCATTATCATCACCATCATGATTATCACCATCAACACCATTATCATCATCATCATCAACATCATCAATATCAATATCAACATTATCGTCATCATTATCAACATTATCATCATCTTTTCATCATCATCATCATCATCATTGTCATCATCATACTTGTTATTACTTCTGTTTTGTGGGCTTAGATTTTAATGCATTTACCAAACTTTACGTAATAGATATGGGAAAATAGAGCCACCAAAGTAATATTACCATTACGTCATCTGATACTCGAGATTGAGCTGACAGTCATGCTTTTATTGAGGGAATGAATTCCCACTTTATTTTGACAGGTAGATTAAAGCGGGACATATATATTTCCAGTTATAAAATTAATGTTTCAACTTGATTGGAACTTATTTAATAGAATCGCGATCAGCTCCATACAGTTAATTACAACAAGGTAGATATGATTGGTTCGAGCTAAGCACATACTCAAACTCAACTCTCCATTAACATCATCTCTTGCAGCTACCGTGTGCCAGCATCAATCAGAGCAGAATCACAATCGCTCCCACATCAACCATTGGCATCATGTCGAATTCAAGCGAAGTACATGGTTTCCTTGAGATATTTTGGTCGGAATACGGGGTATACTTTATTTCGCCACAACTGATTTGTGCCATCTTGTGTAATTCTTTCACCTTTGTCGTGTTACTCCGAGACAACTGTGGTTTTGAAGAGCATTCCAAACTACTTTGTCGCGCCCTCTTGCTCTCAGATACATTCGCAATCATTAATCTAACCGTCATATCAATTTTGCGAATCTTTCCGGGTGTAAAGGTGCGATCAGCCTGCGCCTATGGTACAATACTGCTGGGCACAACATTAGTACTCTCCAACCTCTACATGTCCCTCTGGAGTTTTGATCGTCTGTTAAAGGTATGGAAACCCTTCCTCTATATACGATATGTAACCGTAAAAGTCGTCATGCTAGCTTTACTAGTTACGACCACATTGAGGCTTATTTATTTCGCTGTACAGGTTGCAGCCTTGAATCGCATGTATCCAATCGGTAGACTTGATTACTGTTTCGTGGGTTATGGACTGAAGCCAACCGATGCTGTATTCTATTCAATAGTGGAAATAGGTGTTGTGGATATGGTGGTGATAGCAAATATCTTTTTGCTTATCATTGCTCTGAAAAAGCTGAAGGCAGAACGGAAGCTACACCCAGCGGTAATTCCAGCAGCGATTGCAACACGAAATGATCAACAGACGCCTGAAGATGAAGCGCCCTCTCCCCCTCAAGCCCCTGCAAATGACCAGATGAACTATCGGCTCCTCAAATGCATCAGGACGGTTCTTGTCGTTATCGTGGGTAGTTACGTGGCGACAATCCCCCGTCTTATCGTTGTCTTAACAAGCAATGACAGACCATTTTGGCCGAACGTTGCAGTGGATTTGGCCATAGCGTTCAGTACATGGTGGAAGGGAATCATCTTCGTCTTGACCAATAGGCAGTTCCGTGATGCAGCTCGGAGTGAACTTGACAGGATCAAAACCTGTTTGCAACATTGAACATGCGAATGAGTGTATCATAATCCAATCCAATCCAAAAGATATTTGATATAGCGCCTTTTCCTTGCAGTTACATAGCGCTGCACACACGCTCCACAATGTTTTGGCCAACTTAAAACAAAAGTTAGACACTTCTCAGAGATCAGTAAAGTATATGTAGGCTGGTAATGAAATAATTTCTAGCAGAATAGATGTGACTTGAGAAGTTTCTTGAACTGGTCAACAGATGAGGTCGTCTGCACAGTAGTAGGTAGTTGGTTCCACAGTTTTGCAGCAACCGATGGAAAAGACAATTCACCAGCACGTTCCTTAGAGAGACACTGAGTGAGCCAGATGGATAATGATGAGCGGGTATTTCGGACTCGAGGACGACGAACCAAGCAGTCAGCTATGTACGGGGGACATTGGTGGTTGAGAGACTTGTAGACCAGTAGTAGGATCTTAAAAGCTATTCTCTGTCGTACAGGCAGCCAATGGAGTTCAAGTCGAAGAGGTTGATGTGGTTGTATGTGAGTCCGAAGAGGAGCAGAAAAGACAAGCCTTGCCGCTGACTTTTGGAGTCTCTGAAGAAGACCAAGGTCCCTCTGGCTGAGATCACTGAAGAGACTGTTGCAGTAGTCTAGTCTGGAAAGGACAAGAGCCCTTGCCGCAGCGTGGCATGTTGACGTATCAATAAACTTGATGCTTCTGCTGAGAAGGTTGACATGAAGACTTAAGTTTACAGATGGTTCAAGTGTTACTCCCATATTGATGGACTTACATGGTTGGAAGGATTTCTCACCAATCATCAGTTTGACATCGTTCATTAGATGGGATGACCGATGATGCGGTGAAGCAGAGACAAAGAATTCAGTCTTGCCATCATTGAGTTTGAGCTTGTTCGCATTCATCCAACGCTGAATTTCAGTGATACAACTACTGAGTCTGCCAAGCGCAGCATCAATTGCAACTGGATCAGTTGGGTCAAACATCACGTAGATCTGAATGTCATCTGCATACATATGAAAAAATACTCCATGAGCCCGAAGAATATCACCAATATAGGACGAATGTAAAGGGTGAAAAACAAGGGTCCGATGACAGAACCTTGTGGAATTCCATGTGGCAATCTACAAGCTTTCGAAACAAATAACAAATAAATTATTGTTGTCATTATACATTTTGTGATTGTATGAATCATTCAACTGATTCTTACAAAGCCTTCGAAGTTGCTGCCGATTCCTTCTTCAAAGAAATTACTTCACCCTTTTAAAATCTATGCACAGGCAAACTCTCTGGACATTTTCTAAGCACTCTTTGGGGGGGGGGCGTCAGCGGATGGTTATATAATCTATGCTGGTGATATGAGCTACCGTGTGGGTCGTCGCTTGAACGTCTTGAATAGGCCAAGGCGCATGACTTAGTGGTTATTAACTACTTTTTCATTACTTTTTTCCAGCAAGACAGATATAACAGAAATCGAGCGATAATGACTAAAACACAATCTACTTGACTATAAGCCATGCGGTTTTCTACTGGTTTGGAACACAACTACCAATTACTAAAGATAGAGTATTAATTGGAGAATGTATTCTTAATTTCACATTCATCATGTTCATGTAAATTTCCCGCAAATGTTGGAAGCATTATCCAGGCCTTTATCTTATTGCATATGTTAATTTACTAATCATTTATGTCTAATATACACTTTTCGTTCAAACTGCCTGACTTATTACATCTCATTATTTTATGTTTGGAGGCATTGATATTCAGCTTTCATGATTCAGCAAAAAAATAGTGCATTCCTTGGAGGTGGAGAATAATTGCAAGATCATCAGCAAACATTATTTGATTAAGTTTTCCTTTGTCGTGACTTTGCCGCCTTTCGGGTTCACTTCTGTTTGAACCATATCGACCACATCCTTTAGAAACAAATTCAATAACGTTGGACCAATCACAATCTTCAAGTATTCCAATCTTTGTGTTAAAACATGAAATGGCGCCCTCGTCTAATTCCATAGACCTTTCATGTTACGTAACACTCCAAGAAAAGAACACCAATACCTTGTTTTAACGCTTTTTTTACCAAAGGCCATGCCTCAAAATATTGTCACATGTAGTTTATTCTTTTCGTTTATTTCTCGACATCAAAGCTGATAGATAAGTTTTCGGGGAAACATCTACTGTTTAAAATTAGATTAAAGATCTCTAGTATTGGTAAAAACACGAAATTCTAGTCTTCTGTATTTCTTTTACGATTGAGTCATTTTCTGGAGCTTTATTTCTTTTATTCATTGAACGCATCTTAGTTATGATGCCCAGTCCAGCTCAGCTTTATTTTATCTTAGCCATTGTTATAATTTCTTCGTATATTTAATCAATACTTTGTCAACGACATTTATTTCAATTTCGCTTTAGACTTGATTTATTTCCTAAAACTGTTTAATTTAAATGAGAGATTGATATACCTACAATGTCTCCGGTGAAACAAAACTGAGAACAAAAAAAATTAGATTTAGCTTGGAAGAACGGAGAATTAAGATGAATGTTAAACTGCTGAGGAGAACCGTGCATGTTGGGAGTGGAAGAATGGGTTTCAATTTTATAAACCGAGTTAAGTATTTATTATTTATCGATGACAGTAACTAGGCCTACCAAGAAGCATGATAAGAATACTTCTTGGAGTTTTACTTACCTGTTTAATTCCTAGTTTTCTGCTTTGACAAAAACTGTCATATAGTATCAGAGTGTACTCTTACTTTATGGAGGCATTTCGTTTCAATTTGAAAGTATCCATCACATCAATAGCGGTTCTAGAGTGGCTCAAGACCCCCCTAAAAATAGTAAAATAATACAAATATTAATAATAATGATAAATAAAGTACAAACAGATTTTTTTTTAAAACTTTATTTAAAAAAAAACTTTGGAAATAAATTAGTTTAATGGAGGCACATGTAGAAAATGATTGCGATAACTCAAAAACCCAGCCTCCAAGCACCCTACCCCCAATTAATCAAAAAGATTCTTCTTGAATGATATGGTTTATAATAACTCATAATCCTTTTCAATATGACAAGCTGAGTATATTGGAGTCAAAATTAATAAAAACAGATTATCACTCAACACACAACCGATATCAATGACTCGGGTTTTTTATATTCAAATCAGAAAAAAGTAGAATTAAGGAAAGAAGATACACCAGCAGGTTTGTGACAAGTAAATCACCAACAAGTCAAACAAATTTGCTGAGAGTTCTGATAGGAAGTTTGTCAAAGGCCCACGGTCTATTTCTGCCGACATTCGAACAAAGCCACGATGAAGAAAATCTTGTCTTTCAATTTACACAACCCTCGACTATGTCAAAATATGAGATATATTAATCAATCTGTCAGTGGTAATTCTTGTTTTGCCCGTCAATTGCAGACTTTTCTCATCCTTTACAGTTTTTTTAAATTAACAGTGATACTGTATGGTCTTTTCATAACGAATCAACTCCGTCAAGTGAATCTGTTTCTAAAAAAAAAAAAAAAGTGATTATGTTGTTATCAGTGTTAACGGGTAGAGAGTCAGAGGTGCATGTTACTCCGTCAATGGGAGTAGTTTTTAAACCGCTATATGTCAGTGAAGGTAAATACTTCAGAGAAGGCACATTAGAGAACACAAATTGCATGAACACTGTACGATCTCTGTGATTTGTGTCGAATTTGCATCATAAGCATACTCTTTTTAATAGCCCTCTTTTGTTAAATCAAGGTCACTTATTATGGCTGAAGCTGTGAATACATCGCACAGAACAGATAATGACTCCTCTCAATTAGCCATCGGTGATGATGCGTCGGGTGATGCGTTCTCCCTACCATACGGCTTCCAAGTAAGTATGCTGGTCGCCATGACGATTCATCTCTTTCTCTCTGTCGGGTTGAACAATTTCAACATCCAAGTCCTTCGTCGAGGAGATTGCGGGTTAAAATACAGAGCTAGACAATACGCCATGGCCATGGCTGTTACAGATCAACTCTGCGCTCTTGCAGCCGTCTGCCACAACTTTCTGAACGTCATCCGGGGCCAGGACACTCATACTTGCGTCTATGTCTATATTTTGCATCATGCTTTCAGCACATTTTCGCTTTGCTACATGACTGCATGGAGCGGGGATCGCTTCTTGCAGATATGGAAGCCATTCCTTTACCAACGGTTCGTCACCAAGTCGGTGGCAACCATTAATTTCACCTTTGCAACCATTGTTTGCTTGGCTGTAAGCATTGGTCAACTTGTCTCATGGAGACACAATCCTACAGTGATTAATGAATGTTTCCCCAGGGAAATGGGCATGACTGGAGACAAGGTCTGGGTGATCTTTACATTCTCTCTACCTGTTCTATTCATGATCTCTTGCATTTCTACACAGGTGGGCACACTTGTCATCACTTTCTCCAAGATTCGCGCCGAGACCAAGCTCCAGCCACATGTTGGCGGGAACATTTCCCAAGGAGATGGTGATCATCACGGTCAGTTTCGCATGCGGTACCTGAAAGGCATCCGCACTGTTCTTATCCTAATTCTCTCTACCTACATCGTGGCCCTACCAACCGTTACCGTGCGAGTTGTCCGAGATATGTCTGACCGTGGATACGTCTCCATTATAGCGTTCCAATTCGTCAATTTGACCTCGTTTATCAATACCTGGTGGAAGTTCTTCATTTTTCTGATGACGAACAAGCAATATCGAAGTGCTGCTAAACAAGAACGCAAGAGATTTCGGCGCTTTTTGGGTCTCGGGGTAAATTAATAAGAATTCATAGAAGTAACCAGTAGAAAATACAATCAAAATTAAAGTACCGTCAGTTGTCATTAACAAATACTTTTCTAACATTATACAAACTGATAATATCATAACGCCTTCGAATCAGGAATGACGAGAAAAGGCGTCATCACACTTTTCTTTCCAATGAACTTTGGCATGCTGCAGGGTGCTTGGATCTGTAAGTTCCTATCAAATCGATCTTTGTTTCCTCTGCGAACATGTTCCTGTGTTTCTCCTAGCTCGTAGTCCCATCACTGCAACACTATTTTATGGACTACATCTGGAGGGATGATGCGCCAATTGTTTCAAAGCTGTTTGTCTCCATTATCAAAGTCAAACCTTACCGACCTATACTAAGTGGCACATGGTTGTCTACAGGAGGATTCGGAACATCTGAAGAAAACCCCGTCACACAAAATAATATACCTGACCCTAAAACTAATTCTAACCCTATAAAAATATATACGTAAATTATTATTCTGTAGTGAAGCGAAGGGTTCCTGAATCACATAAAAAAGTGGCCTCATTACAAAAAAATGCATGGTATAGAAGTAAATTATGTCATATAAATTTCAGTTTCTTATGAGCCATCGTGTTATATTGCACTCTTGAGGCAAGTATATGTTCAGTTGGTATTTTCTATAATCGCCCCCTTTTCGGCGTCGGCTTTATGGACAGATAACCTTTCGTGTTATCCTTATATGGTACACATACGGCTCCAACAGGGAAATGGTTTTCACGTATTGCGTATTCTGAAGTAAGTTTTAATTCAAAAACGATGCCACCGACTGATTTGTGAAAAATCAATGCCCAAAGTGCCCACATTTTATTTATAGGGGCCCACCAGTATTTGAATGCATTTCCAGATAGTTTTTGCTCTCTGTATCCATTTTGCTTTTTCAGCCAGTAATTTTTTAAATCTCCAAATATCATTCCAACATCTGAACTGTAGACTAGCTATATGCCCACATATTTCAAATATTCAATCAAGCAAGTTTGTATACTATGTTTCATTAAATGCCCACATATAGCCATGCATTGTATTGGAACAGATTGGTTATACAGGAGGATTTCAAAATATTCAATCAAGCAAGTTTGTATACTATGTTTCATTCAATCATTTGGCTATGCCTATATATCAAAGCCTCATAACCACAATGTATCATTGTATTTTGATACCGAAATAGATATTTACTGTGATTCTATTGCCCAAGAAAATAGTTTAAAGCAGCCATTTTGACTGTCTAGAGTTGCTGGTCCTTTTGGGCCCTTTTGGAGCAACTTCAGGGCCCCTGTAGTCTTTTGTGGATCTTTACCTATACTACAGAGTGAGTCAGAAAAAATGTCCCACTTTTTAAAAGTTATATTGTTTGAAGTATGAATATTCAATCATGGGTTTCATGATATGTCTTGATAGAGTTATCCTCCCAGTACATTCAGGTATCATTTTCGTTTGAATCTCTGCATGCATGACTTAACATCAGACAATCTTTACAAGACTGCCAGATCTCACTTGAGCCAAGTTGCTGGGTGAGGAACAAAGACAAAGACAGTCAGCCACGCACACACACACACGCACGCGCACACACGCACACGCACATACACACGCACAAACGCGCGCGCGCGCACACACATACATACGATAACAATTGTTTCATAATTTCCCCTTTTCTGATTAAGCATTGAGTTTTATCAAGATCGCTGAATGTTTAAGTGGCATTTCCCTGACAATCTTTCCCTTTAGTACACATTCACTACCACCATCATCATCTTAATCTTCATCATCATCATCATGAAGTGCACATGAATCTGGCTGTCTTTGTTCAAAACACTATTTTATTCCTCACCCAGCAACTTGGCGCAAGTGAGATCTGGCAGTCTTGTAAAGATTGTCTGATGTTCAGTCATGCATGCAGAGATTCAAATGAAAATGATACCTAAATGTACTGGGAGGATAACTCTATCAAGGCATATTATGAAAACCATGATTAAATATTCATACTTCAAACAATACAACTTAAAAAGTGGGAATTTTTTTCTGACTCACTCTGTATATTTCACTGTATTGTTCATAGTGGGTTTTCTACACCAAACGAATATTCTCAGCCAAAATATGTGTTCTGAAATGCATAAAAACGCTGGTGGGCCCTTAACCCTAAAAAGGCTGGGCTATTTGAGGTCTTAATACGGCCAGGGGGGCCAATATGCCCCCCCCCCCTAAGATCTCAGCCGAGGATGGTCCAATTAATGTGAAAATTATCATGGTGATAGATTGAAGTATATTGAATAAGATGGTAATTTTTATTTTCTTTTATGTTTATTTTTATTATTTTTATTAATATATTTATGACAATATGCACATTTGTGAGAATTATATATTTTGATAGACATATTGTGATGATATTTTGTCACCCAACACCCGAACCATAACAAATTTGGTATCAAAATGTGCGGGAGACATGAGGGAAACAACTCATGAAATTTCAGCGCCAAAGGTTCAGGGGTTTTGATGCAGGGGCAAAAATTCGACAGGGGGGGGGGGGGCATTATGGCCCCCCCGGCCTTATTAGGGTTAAAACATAAAAATTTGGGGACTTGTCAAAAAACCAGTTGGTGACGTGAACGCCATTTCCCTGTTGGAGCCGTCTGTATACCTAACTAGGGGCGGACCTATGAAGGGGTTTAACACCCCCCCCCCCCCCACCTTTGTCGGGGGCAAAATGATTTTGTTTGTAGTGCTTTCTTCCCCCCCCCCCCCCCCAAAAAAAAAAAAAAAAAAAAAAAAAATATATATATATATATATATATATATATACCGGGGTATATATAATAATAATAATAATAATTTTTTTTTTTATAATAAAAAAAATACAAAAAATATTGGTCGGCGCGATTTTCAAATTTCGGGGGAGCAAAATATATAATTTTTTTTAGTGCTCACTATCCCCCAACCCCCCCCCCCCAAAAAAAAGCATCAAAATGTACAAAAAGAAGAAGTTGTAATAACAGATTTGAAAATGTACATATGTCAAGTGTGAAAAAGAATATAAAAATATAGTACAAAATAACTTTGATTCAAGATTCTTTATTTGTTAGATATGACTTTATATACATTACATGTATATGTTGATAAATACTCATTGTTAATACTTCACCATTGGCCTTGTGTATTACATAGAAAGTCTAAATAAATGACAGTTACATGATATACAAGCACATAAACTCATAAAGATGTATCTTTCAGAAAGTCAAATAAGAATAGATCAGACCATTTCTTCAGATGAACAGAAGTTTTCTGATGTGATAAAAAAACTACCTTAATGAAAAATTAATATATGAAACAAAATATTTCATAAAATAGTTATTTCTGTTTCTGTAATTGAATATATTGAAGAGAGAGAGAGAGAGAGAGCGGGTAGAGAGAGAGATAGAGAGTGTGTGCTTGTGCGTGTGTGTGTGAGGATGTGTCATTTCATGCATAGGAAAATGAACCAAGGAGAAACTTAAACTTAGGCATGTACTAATATTACAATCATAAATACAATTTTCATAACTTCATGTGCATACAAATCAGTAATTAACAAATATTTCAGGTTTAAAAAGTGTAATATAAGTTATCAATCACCTTAACCCTCACAACCACTAACTTTCCCTCTAAGCAATTATATAAAATCAGAGCAAAGTTGATTAACAGTGATTCCCCCACAAATGAGATTTAAGCATTATTTAAAGTTAAAGTCGTTATCATTGAAACAACATTATCACTTATCTCAGGTGTGGACAAAAAGAAAGACAGATATTCCTTCATTCCCTTCATGATATGTAAGCTAAGTAACTTGATCAAAAACGGTTAACGGCAAGAGATTTAGAGTAAACAAGGTTTGAGTTGAGTTTCTCACGTTTGTTGATGATAGATAGAATGCAGGTATGTTGGTTTTTTGGGATGGCAGCTTGAGAATTCTTATGATTTGTTACAAACTCTGGATTCAGTCTTTGATAAGACCTCTTATGATAGATAATGAAGAACTCCTGTAGCTTGCTCCAAAATGATTCCTGAAGAGAGAATGAAAAAATACAATGCTCACATAATAAGGCATGTTCAATGTTACATCAGAGGTAATCCATTATCATCATCATAGTCATCATCATCCTAATATACATTATCATCATCATAGTCATTATCATCATCATAGTCATCATCATCCTAATATACATTATCATCATCACCATCATCATCATCCTCAAATACATTAACCTCATCATCACTATCACCATCACCAGCATCATCATCATCATCATCACCATCATCATAGTTATTATCATCATCATAATCATCATCCGAAAAGACATTATCATCATCATCATCATCACCATCATCATGATCATGATCATCATCACCATAGACATTATCATCATCACCATCACCATCATCATCATCATCATCATCAAATAATTATCTTTTTAAATCATCCTTGTCTTCCATCAGAGGGTGACTTACCAGTGGTTCAAGTGGTGGAAGAGTAAGTATAGTTTCTCTCTTTCCTCGAAGCCCGGAGCCTTAGGGATGAGTTTGTGATAGGCATTATGGAAGTCTTGGTTGAAAGAGTGAAACATGGCTCCTATAGACAGGTCAAACTCATGGTGGCCATAAAAACTGGCTGGATCAAAAATGACTGCAAATATAAAAGAGAAAAGTGACATGAAGTAGGAAGGAGATGGGAAAAGGTGTATCAGCATGCCGCTAGAGTGCAGAAAAGGGATGCATCTTATACCAGTAACTACTACAATAATTTGAAATATATCATATTTTCTTAATAATTTTTCAAAGATTTAATGAAATATAGTAAACAAACTTGGTTGATTGAATATTTGAAACTCTTTCTTTCTATATAACCAATCTGTCCAAATATAATGCATGGCTATATGGGCATATAGCTAGTCTAGAGTTCTGATTTTGGAATCATATTTGGAGATAAACTGGCTGAAAATGCAAAAGAAGTGTCTATTTGACCAGCAAAATGTATATAGTGATCAAAAACTTCTCTGTAAATCATGTTCATCACAAAGCACATTTGCAAATATGTAAAAAGAAACACTTGTTATGCTCGAAAAACGAGATAGGACTAGGAGGTGGACGGAGACAGAGACATGGTTGTAGGACCATATATACTCTGACCTTACATACTTCTACAAAATAAAGCTTGGAGCTAATATCAGATCACCACAGAGATGCCCATGTGGCCACTCAATATTTACACCCTGCAAAAATTGCTTGGGACCTTGGTATGATATTACTGTTAGGCTTGGATTTGGGTTTTAGATTAGGTTTGGGTTTGCTTTAGGGCTAGGTAGAGTGTTGAATCCAGGATTGAAGTTAGATTTTTGGTTAGTGTTGGAAATTGACACAGAGGAAATGTCACAGGCGCAAATGTCATACAACCGCCCATCCATACAATGTTCCTTACCTGGGCAAGACTCCAGCTGGCCTGCGTTACCACCCCATAGATCACCATGCTGGAGCGCAGGAGTGATCTCCAAACCTTCAAACAACTTGGGTATCTTTCTCTCCAGGATGGGCCACAGTTCTCTTAACTCTTTATCACTGCTCTTCTCCTGTATCTGGTCTAGCTGCTTCTTCAGGCGGTACTCAGTATAAAAGCGCTGCAGTGGAAATGTGTACAAGTATGTTGTATAAGATCAATGTCTCATCCATGAGATCCATATATTATAAAAGACACAAATAAACAGACTTCTGTCAAATACACAAAAAGAAACAAAGAAACAAAACAAACAAAATCAAAGAATAATAACATCTTTGAAAGGTCTTAGCTGCTTCTTTTGGTGATGCTGGGCAAAGAACATCTTTATTTGAAATATTATGCAAGAGCTTATGCCTCTGAATAGCATTCATCTTAAGCCTTTATATAAACAGCGTTACTGAAAGATATGGGATGTTAGAGAACACTATACTGGGTTTGTGGCTCTTTGAAATGCCTCTATGTGGCAAAATTATGATTTTCAATAAATATGCATTTTTCGTTCCAGACACTTCTTTTCGTGGCACTACGTTTCGCTAAGCTGCTTAAAGAGTCTAGGCCAAAACTCCTGTCACTTTGGCATGAAGCTCCCCCTACCCCTACCCCCTCCCGCCCCCCTCCCGCTCCCCTACCCTCACAACCTTTGCCCTTCTCTTACCACCCAATCGTCACACCATGTATTGTCAAGAGGAAGGTAGCCACAGCAGGTGGTGGTATGAAGCTCTCCCTCCCCCCTCTCGCTCCCACCTACCCTCACAACCTTTGCCCCTCTCTTACCACCCAATCGTCACACCATGTATTGTCAAGAGGAAGGTAGCCACAGCAGGTGGTGGTATGAAATCCAAACTGACTGATGAATCCTTGGGAGGTATCTGCCCCTACACGTCCTTCTTCTTGCCTGGCTCTCTTGCCCTCTTCTAGGTTGTGCAGGTGCAATCTGTATGGGGTAGAGTTACAATGCAACAGGATGAAAAATAAAATGGACATTGCAATATTGATGTCTATTTAACCTGACAGCTGAAAGCAGTACATATGATACATCTTGATAAGAAAACCAGGTCCTACAGCTCTAAGTTCTTGCAAAAACGGAGTAATAATAAATAATGATAGTGGGTTCTTGTACATCATTTATGTCTGGCAAATTATCACACCTGGTGCTCTATTAATATTACCCCAGTCATAGCATGGCTGCCATTACAGCACTCATTCATATGAAGGAATTAATTCCTACCACTCGTTTACCTCTCCTGGGTGGAGTGCGAAAAATGTAGATAAATGTCTTGCCAAAGTACAATAGCGCTGCAATGGAATAGTGCCCTAACCAGGTAAACTGGGGCACTACGATATCCCCTTCCCTTCATTCTTATATCCTTTGTCTATATGTTTCCTATCCATCACCTGATGTGTTTATGATTGAGTCACCGTCATTTTCATGCACCACAGATAATGTGTAACTTCAACTCTGGATCTAACATTCAACATCTAATTACCCTATAAGCCTAAAGTCCAATAGCAATCCTAACACCAACCCTCTACATTTCACGAAAATAAATTTTGCCAGAGCAAGGTTATTGGATAAATAGGGTTAGCATTCTGAAAACTAGGCTTTTAATAGTATATTCATTATCATAAGAACTCTAGATTAGGACAAGTCATTGGTCAACGTCTATACCGTCAAAGCTGGATACTTAAGATAATTGTTAAAAGAGACAGCTGCACAAGCCCTATAGTAAGTGTTTATTCTAAGTAATTTCAATTTTTTATGACAACTAGCATACTTCTCAAGAACATGGCTTTGGGATCATACCTTGCTAAGTGTTCACCTAGAGCTGCAGAATGCTTGCTTAGTCCTTGAAGATCAAGATGTTCCATGATGAATATGGTTCCTGTTCCTGAAGGATTGTCCAAGATTGGTCCTGGTTTGGGAACCCTGATGGTCTCTGTGGCATGTATAGCTTCAAGGCTTGCCTTCTCACCATGAAACATCTGCCTTGCCTTCATAAATGATATCAAGTTACTTATTAACCTTCCGGAAACAATTATTGAAAATCACTCAAATATGTTATGGGTGCTATAGATGGTGACAATCTAATGGAATTTGTTTGTATTTGTCATTATATTAAAAAATCAGTTTTGATTTGTTTTTCATGTTTTGATGTCATGAGGTATGAATGCAATGAAAATTGAATAGGCTCAAATGTGAAAAAAATATATATATTGGCTCATATGGATATTTTGAACCAAAATTGAATGGACCAAAATACAATATGTAGAATCTGTACTATGTACATAACATAACTATTAATGAGATTGAAAATTGATACGTTTAGATGTTGATCATTAGCAGTAGCAGACCAATGAAGTCTGACATGACTTCATTGGTTACAAACATATGGAAATTTATGAGATTCAATCAAATTACCCCACTCTTTCCATTGACTTTGACAAAGAACTTGTCCTTGTCGGTGTCGTAGCTCTGTCCATCGCTGATGCAGCCTACGCAAGTTGTACCGATGGATTTGACCCTCGTAGCCCCAAGAACATCCTTTAGTATCTTCTCCATCGGCTAGGCTGTCCTGAGGAAATACCAAATGCGTTAACAAAATTGAAGTGGTCTGGAGCTGTGATATTCTACTCAAGGAGGCATAGCCATTAGTATACTTTTTGTGTAGATAAAACTGTTCAGACGCCCTCTATCGATTCTCAACCTTTTCAAACATCACTGTATATCTGTACGAATGACATAAAAATCAACATTACCTTTATTGAGGACACCTAAATAGCAGTAAAATACAATCTTTTCAAGTTCAACTCACGTCACGTTGGAAAGTTTTAGCACTAATAATGGTAATGTATGAGGACCACCCATTTACAATTATGCTTCATGGATTATAGGAGAGCAATGAACAGCCTCTGTACAGCCTCTGTACGGAAATGCATGACATACACAGCATTGAAAATGAAATCTAGACTATTCTAGACGTAGTCGACTTGGTCACACAACTCAATGAGGACCCATACACATTTTCCAACATGTGGGACTGAATTAAAAAAAGACAACATTCATGTTGTGTTAAATCCAAAGAGTTAAAAAGCACAATTTGTCAACAAACATTATACATACATAACACTCAAATGATGCTGAATGTTCTATACTTTTCACAGCATTGACATCACACGTACGGTGAACTTTCACCCGAGACTCCCATCGGCATCAACGTACCGGTAAATCGCAAGTGAGTCTGCTCAAGGGAATTTCCCTTATGAGTTCGACATTCGTGAAATGTGTATGATCCCAGGGGCGGTTTCTCAGATTTGGTTTGGACGGGATTGTGCCGTTGAAGCCTCGAAACCCCTTCCCTTTTTGAGGGTCATTTCGGGGGATTTTTCTCGGGGGCGGGGGGGGGGGGGGGACAGTTACCGTAGCATTTACCGTAACACTTGTTTGAAATTTATCTGCCAAGATGACCACTATAAGCAGAAAAGTACAATTCTAAGTCATTGAAATAGTACTACATTGTAATTAATATATTAACAAGGATCATATTAACCATATTAATTGTTTCTTTCTTTGCCTGGAACTTGATGCTTTCGCATAAAGGCTAGCGAGTGTAGAGCGCGCTTTTGAGAAATTAATATTGCTCTCATTTACTTGAAATTGGGGGTGCATGTTAAACGCTCTTGGAAAGGGAGACGGGTTGCAAAACATTTGTTTATTATAATTGGTGAGGGATAAGGATATAGCAGTTGTTGTATTAAAAGGTCCTCTTTTCAACATGACTGATATGTGATTTTGGTAATGTGCTTTGCAGTTGCTTGGCATTTTAAAGATCTCAATAGATTTGATTGGAGGCATGCATTTATCACATTTGAAGAAGGACAATAATTCGCTTTGAAATTGAGTTATTATCACATAGAGAAACAGAGCTCACCAGAGGCGAAGAGGGGCACTTATCTGAAGGTAAACTGGGCACTTATTATCGAAGGAAGAGGGCATTTATCAGATTTGAACACGACACTTATCCTTATTAATGTATCACAATATCATGATTGAAAAGGAGCATTAATTAACATTAGTATAAGAAAGAAAAAAAATTATCAAACAGGAAAAGCCGACAAAAAACGGGAGAGGGGCACTTTTTGGTACTCGAAAGCCTCAAGTTCCCCAGACTGTAGAGGAAGCACTGCATTGGGAACACAATTCTTATTCAGTGAATTAAATTTGAATTTTAAATCAACGATTTATTATAGGCCATTTTCATCTGATTGTAAAATTGCACAGCCATTCCTGGATATATAATATTTAATGACAAGAATTAGCATGGGATCCAGCTTAATAAAGTCTATCAAATCAGTCAACATCAACAAATTAGTCAAACTAGTAAAAAAAAAACATGAGAGAGACTGAGAGAGAGAGGAATTAGAGAGAGAAAGAGATTTCTCGTTTTCTTCGATCGATCTTCTTTTTCTTCTCATGGCATCATTAGACTGAATCTTATTCAGAAACGGCAGAAATCATTCATCTTATCCTATTTGTACTCTTCCAAATCCTAGCACAATTTGCTTGCATGTTTTTTGTTTAAGTTTGTACCGGCAATGGAGAATAAATTGGTATATATCTAATCGTATATTTTTTAGAACAATTTTGATTCCTGAAAGTTGCACAACCCTTAATACACGTAGTCTTTATTTTCAGAATTATTTGGAAACAGGAAATTGGGGATGGAGCTTGTCAGCTTGATATAACATTTATTGCTTATATTATATACAATGATTATACAAAAAATGTAAATAGTATTGTTTTTAATCGAATTATATAGATACAAAACTAAGTAACAAGGCCTTTTTTTTAAATGATGGTGAAGTATTTTCTCACAAAATGTTACCGGGTCTGAACAATAGTATAGAGCCTACACGTATACACCTAAAATTGTACGCGTTTGATCGTAACATCTTCACATGCAGGAGATATCTGAAAAAACAAGCACGCACTTCCGTCAACTGGTAAATGGCCAATTTAGCAACTGGTCAGAAACTAAGAATGAATTTCATATGTCTATTTTTGTTTTGTTTTTATTTTCTATTTTGGCAGAGTCAGAAATTACCCTCATATTTAAGAAATTTCAGAAATATTTCCTCAAAATATGTCTGCCTTTATTGCCTAAACTTAGCCGGCATGGGATCTAAATAATATAATATAAGAACATATTCACCCAAAAGTACAACACTAAGCGTTATGTTATTTAGCTTCCAGGTTCTCTTTGATGGATTTTTTCAATGGATCCCCGCTCCTCCAAATTTACAGGCCCATCCTGCTTTTTCGCGAAATTTCTGACTATCATGACATTAAAACAATAATACAACCGTAAAGGCGGGTCAGGGGAACTGGGAGGGTGGGCGGTTGTTGTTGGAGGGGGGGGGGGGGGGGGGGGGGGGGGGGGTTCACGTTCTGCTGGAAAGATCAATCCTCCGCCCGCATGCACCCTTATACTGTATCAAATGAAGACTAGATGCACAGTGTGGACCAGTTTTACAAGCTTTTTGAAGAAACGTCTTGCGGCCTAATTGTTGTCGTTGAGGGGACAAATCATGAAGCGCTACACCACAATATTCTTTGGATTCGGAATGTAATATTTTCTTATTTAGAGATAGGGATCGAGGGGCAAAGCCAGGTCTCCCATTCTAATGCAGTTTTGTGTGACTTTAACGACATGAACCACTTGAAGGCCAATTAACAAAACTTACGAGTTTCCGCGTCCCCGTCTGACCCCTTTTTGGCATTTTTTTTTTAATTTTTGAATTTTGAAACTTGCTTTAGTGGACTAAAATTATTCAAATCATTATCTTTTGTTTTGTCATACACATTGCATCAGTATACTAAAAAAGCACAATATCTGTGAATAAATATACCCTGGCAATCTTTGAAAAAAAAAAGCAAAAAATTGAAAAATAGTAAATATTAAAGCAATTGCCTCCTTTTGGGGGAAAAAGTCCGGACGAGAAACTCGTTACTGCAATATTGTCGCCCAATGACCATGACAATGACAATGATATTTTTATTTCTGTAACGGCCCCTTCCGGGGCATGGTAGAAATACAGTTGAATAATACATATATAATGATATTCATAAAGATTTTTTTTTTTTTAAACACACAGAAAATCTTACAAGAAAATCGTGCTTTATTTTCATACAGATCACTAAATGATTAGTACTTCCGCCACACGTACAAGTAGATGCCAACTTGCACATTTTGTGAACCAATCGCCGACTTCATTCTATCTGTGCCGGTGCCTGAAGCTGGACCACCACTGCTGAACAGACGATCCCGTTAGAAAATCTCCGATGTTAACTAATTTTAAAGAATTTTCATAAATCACAAGTCCAGAGTCATTTGAAGTAAGAGACAGATATATCGTATAAAAATAAAAACTCTTGAGGCTGATCGATATTACCGCAACAACTGCCAATATGTCAGGAAGAGTGAGAAGGCGAGAGTCG
Source organism: Strongylocentrotus droebachiensis (assembly GCA_035222895.1). Lineage (NCBI taxonomy): Eukaryota > Metazoa > Echinodermata > Echinoidea > Camarodonta > Strongylocentrotidae > Strongylocentrotus > Strongylocentrotus droebachiensis. The sequence goes on along the minus strand of JAVYIG010012015.1, from coordinate 2,428 downwards.
GCAAATCCCACGGATTCTGCCACCATTTCCCTGAACGAAAAAAATCCTGAAAGAGTGCAACACGCTGTACACGGATGAGGAAAGAGGTTTGTACCGGTTGTTGTTGGCCTATCAATATTTTTTAGAAATGCGAAAAAGGAATAGATCTAGATCTAGAGGGGCCTACCTTGAGTTTGACCCTGTTATTCACTGATTGATCCCTTCAAATTAAGGCTAGATATCTAGACTCTAGTCTAGATCTAAATTCAAAATTGAGTCCACATTAAATTGAAAACTAAAATTAAAAAATGACCATGTCTAATGAGGCATGACTAATCTTCTAAAGTCAGAGACTGACCACAGTCTACAGTCTAGACATGAAGACATAAAAAAAACTTGTTTGAATCTTAGAAGTTGGAAGTTTGGTTCCAGAATTAGCAGAGCTACCAAGTGACATCACGCATTTCGAGGTCTGGATATGCTCTCGCGCACAAACGCGCGCTATAGTAGGGTGTCTGATCGCGCACCCAATGTTGTGTGCTAAAACCCTTCCCATAGAGATTGTACGCTTCCCTATGTGGTCTACGTGCATTGCGCGACCATCCAAAATTGGTCAATGATTTTATGAAAAAATTTGAAATTCAAACCTTTATAACAAATGATCCTGAAGGTGAAACTCAATAAATGAGGTGTCATATGAAAGAGCAGGTTTTTCTCCATATTCCCCATCGGGGGCCACCCCCAGAATTCTAAAAATATCTTGGTCAAAACAGCGATTGAAATGTTGTTTGCATCCTAGCTCCACAATTTGCCACTTTCCTGAGCTGCGCCCCCGCGGCTTAAGCAGGGCTAGCCGTAAGGATAATATCCAGATGCTTTTTTTTTCGCTAGCCCCAAGGGATCATTTGTTATAACAGTTTGAAAATACCCTTCCCACATTTTTGGAATCAGCTAATTAGGGAGGCGTGAGCTCCGCTCAGTCCAAACCATGGTTACATCGCGTAACATGTGCGCTTATAGTGAATGAAAGTATGGGTGGCCGTTCCCGCCATAGAACCCGGAAGTGAATACACGTTGTAGTCAATGGCAATATCGCGGAGACAACGTGCACGTTGTCTCCGCGATATTGCCATTGACTACAACGTGTATTCACTTCCGGGTTCTATGGCGGGGAACGGCCACCCATACTAGTCAATGGCACATATCGCGGAGACAGCGTGGCTCAAGCTTGCAAGTCGCGCATTGGCTGAGCAACTTGCGTACGATATGCATACGCTTGCATATCGCGCGATACAGCTGTTTGGCTAAATTTAGCAAAACAACATAACTCTGCGTGTACGTCTTTTTCGTCGATTCTGAGCAAAATGCTATGAATATTTCAGCGTTTTGAAGGGGCTGTATCTTTTGATAGAAACATCGGCGAGACTTGAAATTTGAAATGTATTATTCTGATTACATTTTTAATTCAAATATCAAACAAAAATGGTGAAAAACGATCCCAAATTGAAAATTGAAAAATCGTTCAGACACCCTAGCTATAGATCTACTTCGAAAAAACGCTATACCTTATCTTATACGTGTGTTATACCTTCGCCCGCTGCGCTCGCGTGCCAATTCATGCAAATGTCACACATTACTTGATACTTGATGAGGTAATCCCTGACGCAGCTTTTCCAAGCTATACTGGGATGGGATGTGTTGTGACAGCAGGTGAAGGTGTAGACCAAATTTTCTGTCTCTTTCGTTCGTTAGCCTCTTATTGGGGTAGGGTCGGCTCTCTCTTTAGAGACCGAAACAGACTATCCCGCGAAATGTGTAGGGTTATGTGGGCAAATCAGTACACCAAACTTGCAAAACTTATCCCTGAATTACTCCTTTCACAGGATGCAAATCCGATGCATTTTATATTGTAAATTAGGTTAAAACTTAACTACTTCGATTCCACTTACCAACTTGACTGAAATAATCCGTTTAATGGTCCATTTTTAGGAAATTATGGGTCAAAATCAATATCCATGATGAAAATCTTGCAGCGGGCGTTTAAACTCTCGCTGCGCATGACGTCATCTAAATCTCATCCCTTCTAGTCTACGCCGAAGGCAAAATGATTATAACAGATAAACTGCGCATGTCATTACGAACTCGTCGCTCGTGTACAGTTTTCCGTAAGTAACTAGAGTCTAGACCTAAGTGTGCCAAAACTGTTGAAAATGTCATAATTATATAAGTTTGGGTGTCTGATCGCTCACCCGATGTTGTGTGCTAAAATCCTTCCCATAGAGATTGCACGCATCCCTATGCAGTCTACATACATTGCGTGATCATGAAAGTTGGTTAATGTTTTTATGAACAAATTGAAAATGCAAACCTTTAATCGCTTGTGATCCTGAAGGTGAAACTCAATTAATGAGGTGTCATATGAGAGACCAGGTTTTTTCTCTATATTCCC
>JAVYIG010012014.1:0-56488 GCA_035222895.1 Strongylocentrotus droebachiensis | reverse complement strand
GCTGTTTTGACCATTATGTTGACACCTTTTTACGCCTGATTAGGTATGTATGCATTATGGAACATACGCTTGAATTGTCATTCTATCAGAATAGATATTTTGAGACATATATTTCATATTTAATTCATATTTCAATCATTATTGTAAATACTTCTAAAAGCCGTAGACCATGTCAATACCGTTTACCTTATTAGTTATGATTGAAACTTTCTTGTGGAAGGGAGGAGTAAACATCAGCAGGTCATCTATGATTCATGTGCCAATTACCATGCACGACTCGCGAGTGACAAGATTCAGTCGCAAACGCACATGCGACGTTACAGGCCATGGAGCAGTGAGCTATATTACAGATGTCGGGGCAAAAGTCGACCAAGCGCGACTGACTTCCATCATCGCCCTTTCCCCGCTTAGTACGAAGAACATTTCTGATGGCAGTCGTTGGCGGTATTAATGGTGGTGCGCTTGCTCGCTTGGGAGTCATTAACATTGAAGCTCTAATGCCTCGGCATGATCCTGTCGCCGCTTAATAACAACCATGTGAGCATATGGGACTGTAGGGAATCCACAGAGTGAAAGAGAATGTGTTTTGAGATTCAAATGGATGTTTTTCCACAAGTTACATGCAGGCATGCTTGTGTATATTGTTTGTATCGAGAATCGGTGTTAGACTGAGGATAAGGAAATATGAAAGAGATGATAGCAAATAGAAAGAATGAGGGGTCCTTTTGAGGAGAAGGGTAGAAAGAAAGTTAGGAGATGGAAAGATAATATTCTGTCTAATGTGCTTGATTTATAAAAAAGAAGAGTTTTGTACATCTTGTTATATCTATGTTATCTATCTTGTATTTTGAAGATAATACATAAATTGACTTCAAAATAAAGAGATATCACAATACTGACATTATCACAATTATTAATTATACATTTTGTTTACATTCTACCAATGCAAGAAGAAAAAAATGACAATAATTTTTTAATATGAAATCTGCTTAGATCACCCAAATCATATTGTAATAGGAAGTTGTTTTTTAAAGACAGTTTTATTGTATTCCTTTGAGAGCTTTGTTTTGAATTTTTAGAGCTCATTAGAGCTTTCCAGACCTGAACGGCTCATTGCTCTGATGCTCTTTCCGCCCACTGGGTTGTACTTAGTATTGAGAGCCAGAAGGGGAATCCCCCATCGTTGATTGATGCAAGTCAACGCCCTTCTGGCTCTGAGCGAATGATGTATTGATTTAATAATCGATCCTGGAAATGTCAAATGTGTTTTGCTTGCCGGATGTAAATATGCCAAGAGAAACACCATGTAAAGCCCATCTGTGATGCTACATTGATACATGGTGTATCTCATTATGATTTATTATACACCAATCATTGTGCAAGAAAGTGTTTTGAAATGAACTCCGCATTCATCCCTTTTTTTCCAGTTTAAAATTGATTGCCCACTGTACAGGTTGACTTTCCACAGAGAATATTACAGTATCAGAAGCTGTTTTAGTTTGAACACCAATTTGATAGGACATATATATATATGACAAGAGATGTAGTTGGGGATGGTTGAGCATAGGGGCAAGGAGCTGGGAGAAAGGGATAGAGGATGGGGCGGGGGGGGGGGGGGGATAAGGAGAAATAGGGAAGGGGTGTGACATTGTAAGAGAAATGTAGGAGTAGGAATGAGAGGTGGGGGAGGAGAGAGAGATCAAGGGAGGGAGAGAGAGAGAAAGAGAGAGAGGAAAGAAAAAAAAAAAAAGAGAGAGAGAGAGGAAGAGAGAGAGAGAGAGAGAGAGAGAGGGGTAAATATTTGAGAGAGGGGGTGTTGGAGAAAAAGAGAAAGAGATGGGGTGGAGAAGGAAGGTTGGGGTTAGTAGTTGGGGTGTAAGAGAATTAGACGATGGGAAATTAAGGGATACGGTTCAAGAAGAAAGTAAGGAGGAGAGTGGCAGCAGACAGAAATGAACAGAGAATGGAAAGTGTGATAAATGCTGGGGAGAGACACAAAGTTTGAATGAAGAAGAGTATGTATGATGGGATGAGAGAGGGGGAGAGATGGGAAGAGAGAATGAGAGAGGGGAAGAGAGAATGAGAGATGGTAAAAAAGAATGAGAGAGGGGGAGAGAATGAGAGCGAGAAAGAGAGCTAGAGAGAGAGGGCAAGAGAGAGAGAGAGAGAGAGAGAGCGAGCGAGAGAGAGAGCAAGCAAGAGAGAGGGAAGTTGAGGACAAGGGGGAGATGGGAAAGGGAAATGAATGCATCCGTGTGTATACAGCTGGCAGATAATGCTGCATTTGTCCGAAAGGAAATAGTGATATCCCAGAAAATGGGGGGAGGCTGTTCATCTTAAGCCCTTTTGTAAAGTCCATGGAAATGTCAGTCTCAGGTTCACTGCACATAAGCATATACGGTAGCTGCATATAAAGTACATTACCCTTCTTACAGCTGTAAAGGTGTGATTGCTTGAAAGACTTACATCTAAAGACATGTTTTAAAGGTAAAGACCAGTTTTGGAATTGCCCCCCTCTCAAAAAAATGAAATGGAAGCTCTTATTACAAATCATGTGGAAGAATATGTTTTGACTAATACGTGATGATACAAATTTTGTCGGGAAACTGCCTACTAATTGATATATTTGGTAAATTATTATATCTATCCGGTCGGGATAGATATAGCGCACGTGTCGCGTAATCCCATATACATCTTTCTGTGTACAGTGCTTGTATAATTACTTTACCAAGACTGGGCTAAATTTCTTATCATTTTGATGATTCCAGAACCTTGCAGTACACACCAATACTTATATGCTAGATGATCAACCTTTCCTGATTGATTCCACAACGTTTCTTTCACAATGCAATGGCATGACCAGAACTGGTCTTTACCTTTAAGAAGTAGCTTAGCACCTTGTTTTACCGGTACTTTATTTTCTGCAAGGAACTAGGAAGGATTTAACTTATATTATCGTATCAACAGTCATTTAAGGCAAAGCAGATAATGTAGCACACTATAATGTTGTGTGTCGGAAGCCAGAAGAATGTTATATGAGTTAAAGGTACTATGTCCCATTTGCAGGCCAAAAAAATAAAAAGTTAAATTCCAACTGCATTTGAAAGATAATACTAATTTAGAACTTCCCTAAAAAAAGGTGGGGCTTGAAAATGTCTTCAAGTGGGAAAATAATGACTAGTAGATGTCAAATCGACTTTAGGGCTATAGAGCCCAAAAGTAATAGTCTTGATTTTCTTCAGACAATTGTACCGAATGGTCATACGTTTTATGCTGCGCAAAGATTCTAACAGTTTAATCTTGGCCATCACAAGAAGTGGGTTATTGATGTAGACAAATGCTCATGTATCCTTTACAACTCTTTTCATGTATGTTATACCAAAGAAGAAAAAAAGCCAGTCAGTCACTCAATAGTGTCTGACAGTGAAGTCTAGCAAGTAAACGGGTTTTCTTGCATAATTTGAATATGAGGACACTGCTAACGTTTAAATTTCACAGATAGGACATACATGACATATTCATAATTCCTGCAAAGTTCTACAGAATTTGAGGTTGGCTGCAAAAGGGACATAGTACCTTTAATGCCCTTCTAGCTCCAAACAGATGAAATTTGAGATCCACTGTAATTTAAAGTGCTCTTTTTGTATGTAATACCATTCACAACTCATCACCATCCTAAAAGTACGTAGCTGTTGCTAGTCTAGACCAAAACACACACACAAAATGCTCCCCTTTAATTAACACTTTGACATCTACTGAAGATTTCAGAAGCGTGTCATCTCAGGAAAATACAACATTTTAAAATAGGAATTATTTGAGATGTTTTCAATAGTCAGGATGCATGGTACATACATTTACTGTTGCTATGTTGGGTTAACCTTAAGAACCTTTCAGATTATATTATACAACCTCTTCAGATATCTTTGTTTTAGAAATGACATTGGCATGATGTATGGCATATGATATCCTTAGCATTTTTTAATTATTTTTCAGGCTCAAATAAAATAAAATTAAAAAAAAAAAATAATCTTTAAGCCTTTGTAGGGCAGTAGATCCTCCACACTTTCCAATGTATTTGTACAAGGGCAAAACAATTTTGTGTTACCTTCCCCCAAGGAGGCTGCATATGTGCCTGCCATTGACAATACGTAGCTGTAATTATGACCTTCTTGCGGGCACTGCTGATTTTCTCATACAATATTTATGACAGAAATAGAAGTTGAATTGAATTCCTCATTGAGGTTGTACATAACAAGGTTTAGAGATCACGCAATATTGACTGTTGTGTAATAATTTGTCTTGTTTTTTAATTTTTTTAATTTATAAAAAAATACTTTTGAGGGCTTTACCCTGGAAATGGATGTCTCCTAGTCTGCATTTTCGTCTTGACCTTTCAAAATAAAGGGCATAGACTTATGTGTACCCTGTCAAATATATTCAATGACATTTGGGACTTCATGTATGAATGAACATTCTTTAAAAAAGGGAAAAGAAAGAGAATACATGTTGACAAGAGAAGAGGTCCAAGTAACTTAAATTCTTCTCAACCGAGAACATCTTTTCCACATCATTTCTCTTTTTCATCCTGAAAACAAAATCTATGTATTTTCAAGATTGAACTTTGGCTCGATTCAGATCTTTGCTGGGTTCATGTGGGAAGGACTGTAGAGGGGAGTTATGCATGTATATTGATAAGTATCTCAAGACCGCATTTCCATGTCATTTGGTTGTTAATTACAGGCATGTGTGAACATCCTACAGAAAGAAACAATGAACCACGAAGAAGAATACGTCTTTGTTATATCTATCTCACAATCAATACTATGTAGCACATGGATATTGTTTGTGTGGCATATGAAGAGTTAAAGCCCCACTGTCCTACTTTTAGCTACTTGCTCCCTCTATGTAGAAAACTTCCCCTAATCGGTGCCTGTTGGTCCCCCATGATCCTCTTTTGCTTATGTTAGTTGAGAGCTGAGTTGATGAGATAGCCACCTGTCAATGACCTGGCTGGGTGGTCTAATCCCTTCTGGCCCAGTAGTATTGACGGTCTTTAAACCTTTATCTTCTTCGGTTGACAAATGTACCAAACAGTGGACTGCCACAGGAAACTGTTGTGAGTTCTGTCACATGTGCATTATGTATGGTAAATATACTCTCAAACAATGTGGCATTCTCAGATTTTTCAAATCATAGCAAGTAAAAAGTTGAATAGGGATTAAGGGCTTTGCAGTGGTTGTAGCGGGATGTTATGCTTATCCATTGACTAGTTATGCTTTACCACTGTACTGGAAATTGATATTTGCAAGCTTAGCGGTGGTATTAATCTGAGGAATGTTGGATCTAGCGGTTGTTTCATGTTTGAATGAATAGCCTCTGAATGTAAAAGAAAAGTGACGTGGACAGCAATAGATACCTGGGAAAGTAGGACGCCCCGCCAGCAAAAAAGGTCTTCTTGATGTTATCTCTTTTTTTACCCTGGAAATGGGTATTGAAGAATTGCTCATGATTTGAGTGTAATCTTCTTGATTTTCTTTTTTCTATTTTGTTTGTTTGTTTGTTACTGAGCCTGTATAAATTAGTAGTCAGCATTCACGATCAATCTTCATAATTTGTTTCTCTGCTACATTGAAAAAAGAAAATCAGTCTAGATTACTTGTAATCCTCATATTCCTTTATGGATTGGATTCGTTGTTCATTCATTTTTTTTTAACAGAATAAAGAGCTTTACAGTGGATCAACTTAATGGGGTTTATCATAATAAATTAGAGTCAGCAACCTTTTTATTTCTTTACTGAAGAAATAAGTCGATTACCACTGAACTGAAGTTGATGTGTTCTAGCTAGAATTCACTCATCATTTTACAGAAGCTTTGCTAGCTTCCAACAAACATTGAGTTATATAGTTCCCTTTTTGCTGTCAGCAATCAATATTGCAGTGAGAAAGGTCAAAGAATTTTACATTAATTTCACGCTTGAATGCGTATCTTCAATATGAGGGAGAACAAAGGCGTTGATAGCGCCAGTACCTCGATAGGTACCTTGATAACTAGGACGCTCGGGCGACCCTTTTCCAGTTTTCGACTCCTCACCCCCCCCCCCCCCCTCCATCCCTCAGCTAACACGGGAAACAGATCTCTCCCGTCCAAACTCTATTAAGTGGAACATGATCGTTCTAGTACAACATACGCTCATGAAATTTTGTCGGTAGAGGGAAGGACAGGATCGAGGTTCTGTTTGCCCCCATCCTCGCAACTCAATTATTTGGGCACACGATGGCCATCTCCGTCCTCCTCAAGGACAACAGTGCATGGACTGCGAGTCGACATTTAAATTTGCATTGCCTAGAAAAGGGACAGGTCGTCATGGATTCCTTGCGAAAAGCTAATTGTTTGTGTAATTGATTTTGGTTCAAAGCAGCATTTGAGTTGAAAATGCTCCCCACTCCCTTTCCCTGCTCTCTACCCCTTCTCTTTTATCTTTTTGTTTTATTTTCTCTCTCTTTCTCTCTCTTTACATCTTCTTTAGAGTAACCTTTTAATAAAATTCCTCCATATTTTACATCAGAGACTTTCATTTACTTGAAAGAAGTTCTTAATGACTTTAAAAAAACTTTGTATACAAGAAACAAATAGTGTGTTCATTTGAAAGAAGATTGAATTATTGGTTTATGATACCATACAAGGCATACAGAAGGAAAACATATATAAAGAAAGTAGGAAATGGAAAAGATTATGAAAAGGAATTAAATGTAGAACATAGGGTCCGGATATGAAAAATGGAAGGTCAAGAACAAAGAGGTTAGGTTAGTGAACGTTGAGAAGCAAGACAGTATATAAGAAATTAGTTTTCTTTGAAGGGAAACAATACTGGTGTAGGAAAGGATAGGAAGAGTGAAAAGAAAAAGATGAAAAGCAAGAAGATGAAAGAGAAAAATAAGAAGGAATAAAATAATGAAGAGGCTGGCTGAGGACGAGCAAACAAAGAAATAAGGAGAGGAAGTGTAAGATGCTCTCTTTTTAAGGAGTTGACATAATGCGTGGGTGTGGTTGCTCTAGACTGTAAAATTGAGAATTCAATTTCAAGCTATTTCTTTTGCCTCTTGTGTTTGGAAAATGTTGAATAATTCATCCAATGTGTAAGATGGATAGGAGTAACCAGAAGGGGTCATTTACTCCAAAGAAAACTATCAAGTGTGGGGTCATTCCTCAGCAAAGTACTCTGTACTTTGGGGAAAGCTAATATCAATTTATATTTCCATTGTTTATATTAAATGTGCCCCATATCACAGCCAAAGGGAGTGAGAAGGGGCATTTGTAATAATATTTATGTATTATGAATCCTTCCATTGCTATTCCTTCTTGGCATATGACAATGTCTGGTGCATACACATTTCATCCTCTCCATCTCTAAACTTTAAAGTTATACATAAGGCCTATGAACCACAATAACCCCCCCCCCCCCCCCCATTACATGAAGAAGAAAAAAATTAACAAATTTCGGGGGCTACTTTCAAGCTTGCTTGCATGAAAATAACATTCTTTATTTTGTTTTGCATTGAACTCTATGCAAACAAAAAATTGGGGGCTCTTTTTGGCATTTGAGGGGCAAATTTGCCCTGAGCCCCATGTATTTTTTTCCCTGCCCCCACACCACACCCCTATGATCCTACGCCATTGCTACTTACCCCCCTCCCCCTCAACCTCTACTATTCTATCGCCCCACATTTCTTCTTGATGGACCATACCATGTTGTCATCAACTGATCTCAATGATTGATATGTTGTGAATTTCACAGTTTACATGTTGGCATACCTCCTGCATGTCTCTGGGCTATTACCCCTATCCTAAGAAAACACCATTACATAGCATACATGGACTTCCCTGCCAATTACATTATTGATGGATGTGTAATGGTTCCCTCTTTCAAGGAAGGATGCATGGTTTCATTACACTGCCAACACTCGCTAAGTTTGCGCAGTGCCATCTTTGTTTTGAATTTTAGGTAATCAAAACCATAGAATTTTCATCGTAGAATGATGGAGGTTTATATGGCACTGAACCAATCACTGCTGGAAGTTTGAAATAAGGCAAGTCAACAGTTGTAACTTCAACCGGGCAAAACTTCCAACTTAATTGTCCGATGGCATGGATTTTTTTGTAAGGAAACCTGTGGCTTGCAGTATCCCCCCTCACCATAAGATCACGTATAGTTTAAAACTTTGAGTTAACTATCTGTTCAGTCTCTAACCACAATACAGCCCCTCACTTTTAAATTACAAGCTAAACATAAAGTTAATGGCTTTTCTCGTGAACCAAACTAATATATCGTTACAAAATATAACTCCTGAAGGTTTTGGATATAATATCAGTGTTGCAGGTCTCATGCATTTCACTGATATTTATGCTGAACTTTCAGCAATGTTTTCTCAGATTGATGGCATACCCAATAGCAATACCATTTCCATTCGAATTCAAATGATTTGTAGATGTATCGTTACTTTCCCAGGTCATTATATCCTTCAACGCCATTGCCGGCAGCGAGCGATAAAATAATGAGTCCCTTATTGATCAAATGACTTTCATGCTTTCCTATCAATTTGTCACAATTAATGCTCATTGAAGTTCAGAAACACAATCGTAGTTTCACTCTGTGTTGAGGATCAATTCAACCCACTGACTTCTAAATCCTCACTTTTCCATAGGCTTTAGTACATATGAGCCACCCCACTCTCATAGGCAGTGGGTAAACTTTTTCGTCTTACTGGAAAAGCTAGAATAACACATAAGGATACTTTAAAGGGTAAGTCCCCTCCAAAAAAAAAATTGCTTTTAATAGATGCAGTAAAACAACATTTTTGTATTGGTCTGTCTGATTTTTCTGCTTCTATTGAAAGTAAGTTATTTTTGGAGTGGACTTGCCTTTTGAAATGCTGTGAAAATTGGAATGTTGAAAGCAAACTTTTCAAATGTTTTAAAAGAGAAATGTAATCATTTACAGATCCATCCTCAATGGCAATATACAAAGAACAAAATGATCAATCCTGAAGAAATATATATATTTCACTGACAGCTTTCTGACATTGAAATCAATTGAAATTTGGAGGAATAGCATAGTAACATCATATGATTGTCATTTCAATTCAACCTAGATTAATATTAGGAGAAATATATATAGATATATTTGCATTGGTGATCATCATTATGGTGACTTGACAAGTCACATTTTTTGTTTAGAGCCAGGAGGGGGTTGATTCATTCTCTTTACGTGGAGTTAATGCCCTTCTAGCTGTTAGCAGATGATTTAATTACATTAGAATGTAATCAAGCAAATATCTTACCTTCAAACATGATGATAATTAAGTTTTGAAGATTAATTATAGTGATGACTTATTATTATTCCTTCGTTATGCGTGTGGACATGGTGTTTTTCAAGTTTTCAGCACCTATTTTTTCTTTGCATGTACATGCCCAGCTTATCTCTCTGTCCCTCTCTCTCTCTCTCTCTCTCTCCCACTCTCTTCTCTCCCATTCTTTTTCTCTTTTCTCTTCAGTTCCTTGTTTTTTGTGGTCTTAATTTTTACCCATTTTCTCCATCTCTCTCTCTCTCTCTCTCTCTCTCCCTCTCTTCGTTCCCTTTTTATCCCCCTCTCTCTCCCTTTCTCTCTCTTTGTATCTCTTTCATATTACTCTCCTGGCTTAACATACTTTTCCATATCCTCCCCACTATATCTCTCTGTGTGTGCCTGTCACTCTTTCGACTGTTGGTGGCAGCAGACATATTTTCCTCCAAGGCACATTGCTGATCCAGAAAAATAAAAGGTTCCTCTTGAATAATCGGCCGCTTTCAGTGACCCAGTTTGACTTCCAATTGGCAATATCCAGATGTCAAGTGCCTGAATAGGGAATACTGACAGAAAACAGTATAGGTTCATGTTGGCTGTAGGAATTAAAGCAGGACTGCACTACTTGTAGCTTCTGGCGCCCTCTATATACCAGACAATGCCTAATTGGTACCCGTTGGTCCCCCATGATCCCCTTTTTCTTATGTTAATTGAGAGCTGATTTGACGAGATAATCACCTGTCAGTGACCAAGCATGGGGGGGGGGGGGTCTAATCCCTCCTGGCCAAACTAGTGCAGACAGGCTGTAAGAGGTTCTTTTGTCCTTCACAAGAAGTACAAATTTGAATGTATAGCAGCTTATGTTTTAGTCAAGAGGAGTTACATGATGGAAGGCTTGTGTTGTACAGCATCCCTTTAAAACTTGAATTTCTCACAATGGGCTTGTTTTTTATAAAGGAAATTGTAAATTAACGGGCAATTTGGTTGTCATAAATAGTCTAAGGAGCAAAATTTGCATAGTTTACTACCGGTATGTTTTTTGGAGTACTTGTAAACCATTATGATTTTCTAGATTTTAAAATTAAGCGGTCATGGGGACAAATCACTTCATGATCATTTTGAAGCAGATTTTTTTTTTAGGGCTTCAATATTACACCATATCACAGACACTGATAACATGTAGGGCCATGCATCTCAGATTTTGATTGTTAAACGATGCCTTTAAAACAAACTGTTGATGATTTTTTGACTAAATGAATTTCACAGTAAATAGGATATGAATTAAAATTTAATGACATACTTGCCTAATACAGTTTTTTTACAGCCAGAAGCAGGGTCAATTTTTTGAGTTTATATCCAACCAGAACTTAAGGATTAGGAAACTGGAATAAATATTGTTGTTGTTCCCTTGAGGGGAGAAAGGAGAGGGGGAGGAAAGAGGAAGACGGGAGGGGGAAAAGGAAGTAATATATTTTGTCCAATTTTGACCATTTTCTATTTTGACCACTGTCTTGGGGGTAGCAATTACGAAACGGCAAATTAACTTTTACTCGTTCCACCAAGAAGTCAAATTATGCAGGTCACGATAAATCAGAACATCTTATGGAAAGTAGAGATTTTGACCGAGTCCAGAAGGCGTCAGATTTATTGTAGATCTTTCAAGATTAAGAAATGCTGACGGATATTGATATCCAATTATACGCTGATCTTCTCGTATTAAGGTGATCAATTCCTTTATGGTAATATCTTCAGAAAGTCAGTGTCCAGCACAAATCTTTCCTAATGGCTTTTTATGACATCATTAAACCTAGATGAATAGCTGCAAACTGACATTTCTTTATCAGATATTTTCCTGTTTCTTCAACCAATCAAGTACTGAATTATATCGTCCCATTTTTTCTTCTAATGATTCTATGTATTTATTGAGCAATGTTACGTTCAATTTTTCAGTGTATTGTTATTAAAATTATTTTTGTTTGTTTATTTGTTTGTCTGTCAAGTCATCAATGTGTGTCACAATCTTACAATAAACGAACCATCTCAATCTTTGAAAAATGGGAATTTCTATTTTTCTGTGTTATGTCACCATACTGTTTTTTCTTTTGTTTGTTTGAATGTGTTTTTGTTAGACGAGTCGCCAAGAATAATGAAGCATGCCAGTATTTGGCATCGCCTTTACCTTTAAGTTGTGATGAAAATAGCCATTAAAAGAGAATATAAAAAAAAACATAGATTTATAATTATTATCAAGTTCCTCTTAGTCTTACTGAAAAGGGTTACATGCCCAATTTAAAGCAGATATATATATATATATATATATATATTTAAAAAATAACTAGCTATTCAAATTTTGATTATTACTTTTCAGTAGCAATAATTTTGAGACTTAGGGGCTTAGAATGGGTTATATATATTACCCTTAAAATGTTGTTTCTGAAACCTTTTAGGAGAACCACAGATGTGAAAGGAACATTTGGATCATTTCCAAATTTTGATCAATTTGACGAGCAGCTAGACAAAATGAAGGCATTCCTTTATTGGAGACCTTGCCAATTTGATATGTTCCGATTCACACTGATTTCCGAGTGTCCCTTCTCGGCCAATTGGCTCAAGAGGTCCTTTCCTAATGATAACATTCACATATGTTTAATTTTTATTTTTCTGACGGATGGGATGTTTTTCTGCCGGGACTTGGAGGAGGGATAACTAAAGGATTACAAAGGGCTTAAGAGATCCTAGTTGTGAGAGGCTGGATGTGATTAAGTTTCAGCCCTAATTGCCATTTAAATTCTCAAGTGGAGTACTGGATAAATTAAGCTAATTGGTTGGAATTCCCAGATTTTAGGACTAGATCAATTGAGCATATTTGTCCTCTATTGGATGTATAATCAGTTTCTAGCAAAATGATTATCAAAGTGGGTTGAAAACAATGTCCTGTACTCCTCATCATTTGAAACTTTATTTTTACAGAACAAAAGCAAATGTTTGTAGAATTGTGGCATCAAACTTTTTTCAAGATTACTACTATATATTTTTACAATTTTAGTGAAGGATTTAAATGTAATTCAGTGTTTATTTTTATTCTTTGCTTTTGGGGGTATTTTTCCATATTTTGATCTCTAATTTATTTTAAGGCCATATAGAATAGTGTCAATTTCTGACTTTGTAAAATATTTGAAGGTCCTGCTTCATATTTTAAGATTTTCTTGAAGTTTAAAAAAAAAAACAAGAGATCTCATGTCATGTGAATTGGGCAAAGCATTTATCAATACGTGTACATTCAAGTACCAGACATTCTTAATTCCAGATAGATTTTTATTTGTTGTTTGGGCAAATCTACATAACATAAATACAAACAAAGAACCTTATAATGGTTGTTATGTGAATTGGGAAAAATCATGATTACATATTGATACAGGCATTTAGTTTCTTAATTGAACATGGATTGTAATTGGGACAAAGCTCCATCTGCACATTAAGGTAGTGAACATAATGTTGAGTTCCCAGTAAAGTTGGGGTTCTGGGGTGAATTACAGGACCTATCTAAAGGATATACATTAAGATCTTACATTTGATTCTAAATTAAACATTGGCAGTCATGTGATTTAGGGGCCAACCTTCATAACATAAACAGATTACATTTCCCAGTTTCCTCTCTATGATGATCAAACAAGGCCAGACTAGACGCAATCTGGAGAGATTCTAGAGTATCAGACACCGAGCTGAACGATTCTCTTTTCTATCAAGCGAGGGAGACAGGATATTCATCATCAGAGCTTGAGAAGCGGATCTCATTATCTCGTAGGAAGGAAGTCTCGCAAATGATGTGAATGTTTCCGAACGGAGATACATACATCTCAGACTCCCCTTCAAAGCCAAACAGCACGGGGGGCTGGGTGACTCAGGATCATTCAAAACGTAAAGCCGGGGGTTTTCATTTTGAGCGTTTGGGTATTTTGAGGTTTTGTATATGTTTCTCCACATGATTAGGCTTCATTCACACTAGTACAAAATATTGCGTAGCTGTAAGATAAATATTTTAGTTTTTCATATAATATGACGTTGTATAGTGAAACTTCATATCATGAGATGGAGTTTTAACATATTGGAATAACAAAAGTGATAAACATTCAGAGGATGTGAATATCGTATCATTATGTGTAGATAAATATAATACTAATAATATTTCATTTAAAAAACACTTTTTCATTAGATACAAAGCGCATAAATATAACAAACAAAAGCTGTATAATTGTGCAAGGCGTACATTGAGCACTCACAGGTATGGCCAGCCCTGTCTTAAAAAGAGTTGATATCAATCACAACTTTGTACATAAGAGATAGGAGACTGCAAACCTGCGATTGATTGGAGAACTTGCCAGTGATTTGGATCAATCGCAACTCTTTGTAAGATGGCCAGCGCGCGGCCCAGTAATGTTTTGTTGGAAGATAACCTGACGATAAAGCTGAATGTATAGTATGAACTGACCTCCCCAAATATGCGACATTCTTTTCTGTCATTCTGTGCTATTATCATCTTGTGTGAATACCCCTTTCACAATACACTGATTCTACATGGGATATATCTTTGACATTGAGCCAGATGCTTTGAGATTTTGTATGTGTTTCTCCTCATGATCTCGTAGATCCTATATGATACTGTTTTGTGGGGGTGGACAAATTAAGTTAATTGTATTGTCGCTGGAGCTTCCCATCTTGTGTCTCTCATGCTGCTATGTGGTGGATATAAATAGGGTTTATACAATTACAAGCTAAGCAAAAAAAAGACAGGTGGATTGTATAGTTTGATAAGAGGTGATTAAGGAAAGATAAAAATAAAGAAGTGAACAAATGTAATCAGTCTATAAGAGAGACTCAAAGAGAAAGGTTGGAAAGACAAAGACGGAGAGAGAGAGAGAGAGAGGAAAAGGGGGATGAGAGGGGAGACAAAGACATTTTAATTTTCGATTAAATGTTTTTGTTTATAGTGTAACAGATGACAGGGGCGGATCCAGGAATTTCTTGCCGGGGAGGCACACGGTGGGAAAGAGATTGGCCGGGGGGGCACGACCCTGTTTTTCAGTATATTTTGGGCGAATTTAGGGCTGATTTTAACATATTTTGTTTTGGCCGGGGGGGCACGTGCCCCCTTTTTACCCTCCTGGATCCGCCAATGGATGATGACAGAGTGACAGAGAGAGAGAAGAGGAAGGGGAGAGAGAGGGAGAGAGAGAGAAGGATGAGAGAAAGTGAGAGAGAGAGAGAGAGAGAGAGAGAGACGTGATAAAGGCAGAAAGATGTAATGATGTAAGAGGATCATGAACAGAGAGAGAGAGAGAAGGGGATGTACAAGAAAGAAATTAAATAACAGTGGAGATATTAAAGATGTAATTCATGCAATAATTTGTATTAAAAGAGAGATAGAAGGTGGGACAGGAATGAGGAGGTGAAAAACAACAAAATGGAGAATAGCTTTCACATCCTGAAATAAACTAGTAGGGGCATTGTGGTCTATTGGACAAGTCCCCTGTCTGTAGATCAAAATGTATGGGGTTCAAACCCTACCACACCAAATGTATTATTGAGTGAAGATGAATGTAAACAAAAAATTCCTTTCAAGGATGTGAAAATATTACAAACCAACTCCTACGTTTTGAAAATAGACTACGGTTATTAAAACATCCTGACAAAGGTTGTGCCCACTCTCGCACCACTTGACTCAAATATCGTCCTTTATACTAATATGAAAACATACTTACATCATTGGATCTATTACATAGCCCCTTCTCGCATGATGTGATAATGACTAATAACATTACATTCAGTATGTTGCTTGGCCTTGCGAAGAGAATATTGATTTTCTTGCTCCGAAAGGTCTTTTCAAGGTTTCTTTGCAAGATGAATTCCAAAAGGAATGGTCTTATTTTTGGAGATTCTATGGACTTTGAGGATATTATTTCTGAGGAATCTGATATTTCTGATAATGTATGGATTGGAAAGGTATGTACATGTATCAATTCGTCAAATTAGAGAAGCAAAAAAATATTAAAAGGAAATATAAAATATGCTAGGTGCATCTACTGAACAGATTTTTGAGTGATGTGTATAGGTGGTGAATGATAATAAAACAGGAAACGAATGTGATGATGTTGTCCAATATATCATCTTAGATCTCTTTCATTGACAGACAATTCTGAAATATTAGTACATAATGTTGGTTATAACCATACTTGCTGTTCACTGACACCTGTTGATATAAGGCCTTAACATTAACATTGTGCTGAAGATATGAGAGAGATATGAGGCTATTCTTGCTTTAGGCTGGTTATATGCTCTGTTACGGTACCTTTCTCATATGTAGGAAACTTTTATCAAGTGTGGAAGGCAGGGTGACTTTATTATTTATATGAGATCTTGATTAATTGCTCTACTGTTCTTAATCAATACACAAGAGATATCCCGCAGAGAAGTTGACATATTGTACACAACTTACATGTCTGTACATAGGTCTACACTCTTCTTCATTATAATGAAGAAATACAAAACATGTCTTTTATTTGCAAGAGGAAACTCAAATTTGCTTTCGTAGTATTAGTATGAAATTACAATGAAAACAATTAAGCTTTGTGGTTTAACCATACATGTGTACAGTAGCAGGTTCTAGGAAACTGTTACTCATAAATCTTCAAAATGTGAGCCGTAATTGCGAAGAAGTGCAGACTATTTTGATAGCGAACATATATAACAATGAAGGTCAAAGCTTCATTAATTATCAATGCATGCCAGGG
Organism: Strongylocentrotus droebachiensis; assembly: GCA_035222895.1. NCBI lineage: Eukaryota > Metazoa > Echinodermata > Echinoidea > Camarodonta > Strongylocentrotidae > Strongylocentrotus > Strongylocentrotus droebachiensis. Next base: position 40,358 of record JAVYIG010012014.1, on the reverse strand, counting down.
GGCAAGTGGTTAATATGGATTTAACCTTTACATAATGGACATAGTAACCTGCAGTGTTTCTCTGGTAAAAGCAGAGAAAAAAATGTATACAGCAGTTGGGAGAGATTTTGACATTTACACATTACATAATTCAATGAAAATGAAATTTGTCCATTTGGAAATTCGTTTTTCCGCTGGTATAAGTTTACAAATCAATTTACAAAAAGAAACAATCGTAATTGTGACAGTTATGATACAAAATAAAATTGTACTAGCTTTAGGTGGGTAGGTTACAAGAAATAAATTGTATATGAATGAGGATGCTGACAGAGCGAGAGAGTAGAAGAGGATCTAAGATAGGCAGAGAAGGTGGGATGAGCAGAAGAGGAATTAAGATAGGTAGAGAGAGAGAGAGAGAGTGAGTCAAAAGTTTCAAGATGAATACAATGTTGTTTAGCTGCATGTACTGACGCATTAATCTTTCATGTTCAATTGCACAAAGTTAACATCAGATTGTAGGTGAGAAGTAACAGGAAACTAAAAAATACAGAAGGTTGAACGGAACGTGCTCCTTCAGCAATCACTCTGCCGTCAAGTTCCTATAACTGAATTCATAACTTCAAACCTTCAACCCGGCACTGTTCCTAACCGTACTTATTCCTTACCCTATTCATAACAACAACAAAACTATTGCAACCATAGTCATAGTCCTTACCATCTATACCTTTAATTGAGGAATAATAAATTCATGACTTTAAACCTTCAACCCAGCACTGTTCCTAACCCTACCAAATCTTAACAAGCCATAACCCTAGGCCACACCTTTAATGAAATAAAGCCAGAAGCAGTATTTTTGCCAGAAGAAAAGGTAGCATCAACAATTCTTTTTCTTTTTTAAATCTCCTAAAGAGTTTTTAAAACTGAAAGAGAGTTGATGTTACTCTGGGTAGATACATGTACATTAATTTTTTTAAAGATGCTTTGTTGACAGGATTTAGGTTACTTTCCTCATAATGTTGGATAATATGATCGAGGCTTCATGATGAAAGCTTACTCAGTAGAAATGTCAAATAACCTTGGTGTCTTTTAGTAATAAAACGTTTCTCGTCTTTAATCGATGACGCCTGTTTATCCTTCCCTGTTGTCCTTTATCATTTCCTATGGTCTGAGAACCTCTTCTATCTTAACTTTTTTTTCTGTCCAATGTAGTAACTTTCAAGGCAGGTAGTCATATGTATCAACTATCAAATATTCAGCTTGGCTGAATTTTATTTCTCAATCGGAAGTGAGAAAGTCAGATTTGATGTAAATTTTGGGAACTTGGTGATGGACAATGCCACAGTTATGTTCTCATGATTCGTTTCCCCTTCAATCAGGTAGTAAATAACAGCATTTTTAAATTGACATCTGTGGCATAGATACATGTCTCTGATTTTAATTAATTTTTTCCAATTAGGGTTCATCAACAAAGATAGAAGAAAGCATATTTTTCAAATTTTTATAAAGTAAAGAAAAAAAATTAAATCAATATTTTAGACAGGTTTTTATGTTTTTGATAAAATTAGTCCCTATTAAAAGTAAGTATAGTTCAGAAAGATTACCCTGAATGTTGAATTATTAGGAAAAAACTCATGTTATCTTACTTATTGTGTAGACACATGAAGTAATTATCACTAAAAAATAAAGCCCTATACACTTAAGTTATAGATATCTGATTGTGGTAAATAACTCTTATCACTTTCCTACTGTAAAACATTTTCTAAGTACATGTATTTCTGACTTGAATTTCCAATTCCATTCCATTTTAGTTTCATTCTTTTTCAGTGTAAAACTAAGCAATGTTAAAATGACTAAAAGTAAATAAGTCTTATCTGGGAAGTTGTTGTTTTACATGCAGATGAAAGTGGTTGAAATTAGTCTGCTGCCCACTTTTGTTGGTAAATTGAATAACTCTCTTTCCCCTTCCCCACTGCCTTTGTCTGTCTCTCACTTTGCTAGTCATTAAACTGTTATTAACTGTGTTTGAGCAGAGTGAGTGTATGGGGACCTCCCATTTCACACTCTTACTCATTCTCACTCACTCCCTCTCCCCCTCTCTAACTCTCTCTCTTTCTCTCTCTAACTCTCTCTCTCTCCCATCCCCTCCCTGGCTAATATCCTTAACACGTGTATGCCTTCTCCCTCCCGACAGGTCCTTAACAACAACAGTCCAGCTTCGGGAAGCACCGAGCCGGACAGCCTCCTCCAATTCTCACCGCCATGCAGGATGGTCGAGAGCGTCAACAACAACCATTCCATTGAGGAGAAGGACGACATGTTAACTTTTTCCATGGTCACTGACATCGCAGGCAAAGCCATGCCGACAACAGACGTAAAGATGTTGCCTCTTATCCCAGATGGTTTTGTAGATGGAGAGCACTACAATGAAGTGAATATTGGACTACAAGAGACGATGTTTGAAGGGAGCGTCGAGCATAAGAACAATTCAAACCACGCCCAGCAGGACTTTTTCTGTCAGTTTGACACCTCACCAACGATCCTCGATGGCGTTGACGATCACGAAGAGCAGCGGCTCAGCTCGACCCACTCCTCACCGACGCTCTCCCACCATGAGTGCATCCAAATCGACTCAAAGACATACAGCGCCCCGAACTCGCCTCACGGGAAGCCGCCCTTTTCGCGGCACCCGAAGAAAAAGCTTGTACGGAGGCAGTCCTCCCCACCGACAAGTTCCGCAAACGCAGAGACGGAAGAAGATCCGGAAGACAACCAGACGGCATCACCGGACTCGCCAAGCACCAGGACCAAATTTAGGAGGAGCTTTTTCAAGCGGTTTTCTGCGGGAAACAAAGAGGAATTACAAGGCAAATCATCAAGAGCGCTGTCGGTCAGGGAGCGGAAAGTTCAAAAGAAGGCTCAACCAGAGACCAAAAAGGTAGGTCTAATTCTATTCTTTGATTAGGTGTTAATTAAGGATTGTTAATGAGCGATGAGTTGATTATGTGTGTAACAAGCTATGACAAATGTGGGCCTGAAAGAAAGTAATCTTTGTTGTTGTTATAAACATACAAATATCCATTTTGCCCCCCCCCCCCCCAGGTATTAAAATGGTTTCCTTTCATACAAGTCAAAAGGTTCCTCCTAACTTTGGCAAACAATAATTCTAATCATGTATTCATTATGTGTATCCATTGGGCAAGTGAATTTGATGAAAGTGACATATGAAATTGAGATGCAAGGGATAAGTTGTACAGAATAGAAGAGATGGGTGTTGTTTGGAAAATGTTGCATGAATTTGATGAGATGATGTTGCTTGTACGATGGTTGAGAGCATCAATTTTTACATTAATGTTGTGCATTGGATATTATTTTCTGTACAACTTCAAAGCTAGATTTAATCATGAGTTGATCTTTCTCAGAGGCTGTACGTTTATGTGAAAAGGGAATAAAGAAGTATTTGTTTGAAGAAAATGGTTTAAATGGTCTAACAGAGATCTGGGAATGTATTTAACAATTACAAACTGCCTTGGGTGAAAATGTGTCATATTCACCATTTGAAGTAGTTTATGTTAATATTCCATTTGGCAAAGAAATAAGTTTATTTATAGACACATGTTCTGTAAGTAAATCAATGAAACATTGTGACATTTATGCTGATGACATTTTTTGTTGGCTTTATTCCATCAGAGATGTAGGATTAGGTTTAAGGTTGTAGTTGGGTTTTAGGGTTTGGGTTAGGTACAGAACTTGGTCCAAGTTTAGAGATATGAATTCAGTTAGTGTAAGAAATTAATTGTTGAGTAAATATATCGTGAGTGCATGTGTCGCAAACCAGAAATCATGTTGTTGATTATGTCTATCCAAACAGACCTTTCTCGTTGCTCGTGCTTAACCAAGGCAAATTAGTAAAGCTTGAATTCCAAAGTCTGAGAGAGGTGGAAAGCCAAAACAAAGAAAGTTAGAGGTTGGAAGTGACAAAGAGCAGGAGAGAGCGAGTAGGAGGAGGAGGGGAGGGAAATGAGAGATAGACAGAGATGGACACAGAGAGAGAGAGAGAGAGAGAGAGATATTACAATACTGTCTATTTTAATCCCCGTACATTGTTAAGTACAGTGCCTCGAATCTTAGCACATTAGCACTCCATATTAACAGGATGTTTGATAAGATTCAGGTTTAAAACATCTGCATGGACACAGGGAGAGAGAGGAAATCGGAGAGGAGAGGGGTGAGAGGGAGTGGGAGAGAGAGAGGAGGAGAAGGGAGTGGGCCGGGAGAGCAAGGGGAGGGGTAAAAGGGAGGAAGAAAAGGAGAGGGGGAAAGGAGGAGAAAGGAGGAGAAGGAGGAGGAGAGAAAGGGAAGAGAGGGAGGTGGGGGGTGTCTCTTTTCTGTTAATATCTTCCCTCCCTCTCTCTCTTTCTCTGTCTCTCAGTCTCTTTTATGAACCAACCTGTTTCATGATATGTACACTCAGGCTCAGCAATGACTTCTCTCTCTCTCTCTCTCTCTCTCTCTCTCTCTCTCTCTCTCTCTCTCCCTTCCTCTCCCTCTCTCTCTCTGAGAGAAAGAGAGAGAGAGTGAGAGATAAAAAAAAACATCATAGACAATTGTCCTTGCAAAGTGCTTATTTCACAAAGCAGGATATGTCATTTTCAAGACTTCAAAATTAAAAAAAAATTATACTGCTTCAGGATCAAAACACATCCTGTTTAAGTTTTGAAGGAAGTCCTCATTTCTGTTCAATGACTGAAGCGAAAGAAAAGAAATAACTTATCCGATCTATTAACTTTAGACTTCAAGGAGTCAAAGATCCTCAACAAATGCCAATTCTTACTAGGATCATTTTTCTCCTCTGGGAACATTGTGATCCTCATGTGCGGATGCCGAGAGTTATTGGTCCACCGTTTTCAAGAGAAAAGGAGACAGACTGGCCAATCCATGAAAGTCATTAACACGCAACTATGCGCTCCAATTTCCGACCGCCCCCACCAAAATGGAAAACAATACTCTCAAATTTGATCAACAATATTTACCATGCGCAATGCTCAGTGATGTATGATGTTTGTTTTGATCATTGTCTCGACTGCAGTAATGAGGTAATGATCACAGCTTTCAGACTCTATTTGTAATCTATGATGGGCATATTATTATTGTTATGGAAGTGAAATTTTGTTTAAATAACAGCTGCCAAAAATGATTCAATATAGCAGAATGTTGATGTATGATAACTAGACAATTATCTAAATTCTAGGATATTGACTTTGTTACTTGTAATCAGGACTGTTTCTTATTGACTTGTATTAGTCATTAATTATAAGAATGGTCCGAGGATAATTAAGTAGTTCCTTGATTATCATTTCATGTTGCCCCCCCCCCCCCCCCTCCCTCCCCACCACCCAACCCCCTGTCGGTTGTTGGCAACTTTCTTTGATAAAATCATTATCAGGAAGTTTGGATTAGAGAGGGGAAGAGGGGCAAGGATAATTGACTTTCCACGTCCTTGTTTGACATTAATGTTGATTTTTAGTTATCAGTTTTTAATCTTAAAATGTCCAGTTTCGCACTGCATAAAGTTTCCCAATATTTTGTCCAACATTTCATTTTTTTAAATTCTTATTGACACTAAAAGATGGTATTAAATGTGAAAATAGGAACCTCAGTCCCTTTACCATTGCAAAGATTGAGCCTGTTCTTATTCTAATTAAATAAAAACTCCTTTGATAGCATAATGCTATCTGCTGAGAAGCAGAAGGGTATAAATTAATTTCATTTAATACTCAGGAGTTAATCCCCTTCTGGCTTTCAGCACAAAATGAATGTCAGAAAAAATATGATACTAAGTTATGATATGAGCCTTTAATAACATTGATGCTGTGGGCGGGGGAGTTTACATCTGGATAATAGTGAAGGTAAAAAAAGAAGTTTAAACAAGTAAATATTCCAAAAGATGTGGAACTGACAGAGTGAATAACATTTTAGCATCTGGATATTTTGTTTTCTGTGACAAATTTGGTCAAAAAATGGAGGTTAATCATTCTAGCAGTGTTTTCAGGATCAAAGGGGCTATTATATCACTGGTGTGAACAACCTATGACTCTCTTTCTCTCTCTCTCTCTCCCTCTCTCTCTCCCCCTCTTTGTCCCCCGTCTCTCTCTCTCTCTCTTCTCCCCCTCTCTCTTTCTCTCTCTCCCTCTCTCTCTCTCTCTCTCTCTCTCTCTCTATCTCTATATCTATCTCTCTCTCCCCTTCTCTCTCTCTCTTTCTCTCTATATATATATATCTTCTCCATCTCCATTTCTGTTCTCTCCTCCCTATCCATCTTTTCTTTAGCCCTCCTCCCACTCTCCCTTCTCCCTCTCTCCCCCTTCTCTCTCTCTCTCCTTCTCGCTCTCTCTCTCTTTCTCTCTCCCTCTCTCTTTCTCTCTCTCTCTTTCTCTCTCTCTCTATATCTTTCTTCCCCCTCTCTCCCTGTCTCCCCCCCCCCTCTCTCTCTCTCTCTCTCTGTTTTCCAATATTCCTCCCAATCTCTATAATTTTCTCTTCAATAAACAGTACCCAGTTCTTTTTTCAATGTCACAATTCTTTTGTCATCAAAAGATTATATAAGATTTCATCGCTGACCTTCCTAAAACTTTATTCTACAACTTTTATTACTCTATCGCTCTGTTATTCTGTCATTTTATGTGTTATTCTCTCTTCAATAAAAAATAAGTGTCCAGTATGTTAAGGTCACATATATCATATTTTTGTTGTTTGATAATAAACAGATCAATATCCTGGTGGTTGCTATTCTATATTCTTGAGTATTAATTCCAATCAATCAAATTTTGTTGAATTTTATAATGTCCCGTGCTCTTCATAAAGCATGACATGCAGCTTTCATGTCAAGAAACTTTATAGCATCAACATAACGAATCATATGTTGATCGAGAGCGAGGAAGGAAGTATCTTAAATAATCTTACTGTAGTTGCATTTTTAAACACTTGCCACTGATTTTTGCAGTTTATAAATGCAAACTTGGTAAGATAACGATTTTTGCTCACGTGGCTCTCCTCGCTTCTGCAGTAACGCATGCAGGGCACTGACAATGTATACTACAACTCACCAAAAAATTGTTATGAGCAAACTTTGACTGTTTTTTATGGGTTTTTTCAGTAGTGTTAATGGTAGTGAAATGTAAATGGGCCTACAGATGCCTTTTTGGCTATCACTATCAGCAGATGAATTGATAATACCATGCCGGGAGGTGAAAGAAAAGGAGGCGAAACTCTTGTAATTTATTCAAACGCATTCTTGAGTTCTAAAGCGTAACAATAGGATGTATAACATTCCACTTGGCTTTGAAGTTCCATGCTCCAAACCGCGCTTCCACTAAGGGGACTTTCGGAAGCCAGGCACCAGTTTTACATTTATTATAAAATATTAAATTACCGGCAAAATTTCAGTGTAAATCAAAAACTTTATATGGGGATTTTATTAGGAATAGTGCATCAAACACTTTTTTAAATTTAGAACTCCGTCCTTCCTTTAATTTGTGTGCCAGAGCTGGTAAAAGAAAAATTACATCCTGTCAAAAACTCAATATTTTAGGATGATGCGCTAATTTGTGCATGCTTTAAAGTCCCGTTATTTGATCCATGATTTACAATCTTCAATAACACTAAGTTTGCTAATGCGTGTTTTCGCATGTTTTTTGTATTTTTCAAGTTTAAAAAAGGATGAAATTACACAAGTTTGTGTTCGCTTGTTCTACTCTTTACACATTCAACAATGGATGAGAAATCATTGGAAGGTACAGCGAACAGTTGCTGTGATACCAATTTCTGATGTAGGAATTCTAAATCCTGAAATTTCATGCGCTCTTTTATCTCACCACCTGGTCAACAGTTGCAGATTAGCGCATAACTTTTGGGCGGCTTGGAGCATGGGGTCAAAGGAGAGCGGCTTGATTCCAGTCCTTCTCTATCACGTCCCTGTACCATGTTATCATCTCAGTAGCCATTCACATAATAAAATAAATGAGACTTGGAGTCTTGGACCACATTATTTTGCCCTTACACTTCATCTGCTTGGAGCTAGAAGTGCATTTACTCATGTAATTTAACACAGAGTTAACGCCCTTCTGGCTCTGAACAGACAAATTGTTATTTATTTGAAATCAGTCATCAAGATTCAAGTTTGAATTAAATACCAACCTCTTTAATAATCCTACATACTTTTATTAATTTTAAGAGTATTCAGGGAATAATTTTCCTGGTATCGCATCGCAATTTGCTATGCATTTTTGCATAACTGCTATACAAAATATCTTTTGTGTAGCAGTTTTCTTCCATAGAAATGTACAGAATTTCATTTGAAATATTTATCCATCGGCTGAAATTGCTAACCAAAAAATTTGAGGAAAATTATTCCCTGGTATTGCAATTTATCACAATTAAAAAAAATGTAAAGCTCACTAACAGCATTGTGTGAATGACCCTAATAATATTTCCTGTATTAGTTGTATGATACATCCCATCATCATATCATTGCAACAATAGAACTACATAGTTGGTCCTCAGTTAATGAACACACACCCTCTTCTGACCTTTAATTAAACTGGAGACGAGAATGGGCAAGAGTGGACCCTCAGAAGGAAGTCATTCATTATCCATTCCATGTTAATGATCTGTTAATTACCCTGATCAATGACATTTCTGGGAGAATGCAAGATAAGGCCCATTTACACATCTCAAACACCATTTTGAAAAAGCATTGATTTTGGGGTTTACCATTTACACTACTGGAAAAACCCATGAAAAACATTTTTTTTAAAGTTTTCTTATACTGATTTTGGGGTGAGAAGTGCACAAATGCGACCTATCGGATCCCTGCATGTGTTAGCACGGAAGCGAGGAGAGTCTCATGAGCGAAATCCGGTATCTAGGCAAAGTTTGCTTTTACACTGCAAAAAATTGGGGAAAACTTTGCAGGCGTTTAAAACAACCACACTTCAGAGACCCGTTTCACAAACCCTTTTTTCAATGGCAAATGACAAAAACCAGTGACAAATCTGCTGATAACCAATCAGAAGCAAATCTGCTGATAACCAATCAGAAGCAAGGATTTCACCAGCTTATAACAAAAACTGTCATTTGTCACTGATCACAAGTTTTGTGAAATGGGGCCCAGAGGTGGATTTTGTTTATATTTTATTTTTTTGCCGGAATGTGATAAAAATCAATGATTTTGGGTAGCACTTTAACTTTAATTGCAGTTATTTCGCATATTGTTGATATTAGTGATATTGCATGGGCAGTGCTTTTTTTTCCCTGAGAGATTAGTCATATTTAAATAGGTTGATTGGGAACTAATAACCCCTTATCTAGACTTCAATGGGAGCAGGTAAATGTTTAATCTGCTCAGGTAGGTGATTCAAATCAATGTCACCAGAACGCAAACAGAAAATCCAATTTCCTGGTACATGGTCTCTTTACTACTTGCAAATACCTCTTGGAACTCCTAACTCTATAGGGAGTTAGTTCCAGTTTAGAAAAGGTTAACTCATACCCGTTCAGACTAGCTATATTCGTTGTATAGCTTTATAAAAACAGTATTGTTAGTGGATGTGTAATTAAATAATTAGTCTGAATGTGGCATAACAAAGCTTGTAAAGAAACGTTACAGAGCAAAATGGATTGCGTTTCAAGCATTGTTTTGAATGAATCACAATAAAGAATCACGGTCCACTTCTGGTGTAAACGTCATATAATTTGAAAACCATATAACTGGGCAGGAATCATCATGTGCGCACCCTAGTGATTGGCCAACTGTCAGGGCAACCGATTTCTTCAAAACTAGTTACATTATAAGATGTTCCTTTATAAGATGTTTATTTAAATGATTTTTCTTTAGAGGAGGTGTATTTGAATGAAAATCGTTCATGTGTGTGTGTACGCCCTTTTTATTCTTATACGAGTCTCGGTTTCCTAAAATATCCCCTTCGTGTAAACAGGCTTTTAAAGACTCCGGTCTGGAGCTGTCATTTAATAACCTATTTGTACAGAGGTTGTGCCTCGCCACACCGACACAGTAAATTGACTAATTGTTCCGTTTGTTGTGATAATTGAATTCGTTTGAAAACGAATGGTCATGGGGAAACGAATGGCACAAACAGATGACGAAAAGGAACATGTTAAGTCAAAACCGCAAGTAATGAACTTCAAATGAATATCTTCCTGGAAAAGGGCGAGTTCAGTTGTCAATGAAAGGTATTGGAAATATTTTATTGTCGTTCTAATTTGTATACTGAAGTAGTTACAGTTACAGGGTCATATCTAGCATTGTCTGATGAAGAAGGGCAGCAAAAAAGATTTCCCTTATTTTGGGAAATTCTTCTGACCAGTCAGACAAAATTCAGATAATTACCGGGTAGGTAGAATTGAAAGAAGAGTAATAATTTTCTCATGGGGGAGGGGTGGGTTGTATGGCCTCCTTGGACTCGGTCTGCGTGCATGTTTGATAAAACTTTGAATTCACAATTACATAACAAAAACCTCCTTGATTTGGTATATTTCATTGTGTTTTAGAATTATAAATTCTTGGTTCCCATCAACTCTTACATAAATATTACCTTCAACTGTATCAGGTTAATTACTTTTTGATGAAAGCCATTTTTCAACACTGAAACAGTGTGATTTTTAAAATTGACAAGATTTTCTTTTTTTTGTATTCTCCCTGCTCTCCCTAACCAGTATGAAAGCCTCAAATCCTTGATGCTCTGGTATTATTGTCTAAAGCCCATTACAAATCAGGCGCAAGGCGTAGGCAGGGCGTTAAAATCCATCAGGATCTTAGGAATTGTCTTAATTAGCTTGTAATGGGATCTCCATCGTCACACCCTCTGTATGTCGTTTTAAAGGTGATGGTGAGTACTGGTCATGCAAATAATGACATCACCAAAACAAAATTACAGGTTGTGAAAAGAAACGTGGCCATGTTTTTTTCTGATTTGTACATTATGTAGAAATATATGTAGGAATTATCATGTATTACAAAGCTGGAGATTGGGATGATAAAAAAAAAATCACCAATTTTATTGAATCTTGCTGCAAGGCACTAACAGTGAGAAAAAAGGACACAGGTATGGAAACCTGGGACTGCATATGTGGCATTAAAATTTGTTTCTGAAGTTTGAAATGTTTCCCATAATATTTGAAATACAATCTTTTCAAGAGCAATCCATATTAATTTTCATGAAAAATTGCTACTGTGCAATCTTTCCTGAAAGCTCACACATTTTCTTCAAATTTCTCAAAACTTTGTATTACCTTTAAGTACGAAGCGGTGTTTCATATTGACCCCCATCTAGGTTTGATCATGGACATGGTTTGATTAGACGCTGTAGGGAAAAGGTCTGCTAAACCAATTAAAAGTAAAGTAAACACCGGCTTAAAAGAATTGTGTTGAATATCCCCTAACAAAGTTACAAGATGACAGATGTTGCATTTTAAGAGCCGTTAATAAAGGAGGATAAATCAGTACAATAGGATGAAATTACTTACGATTTTTATCAATTAAAAAGCGATGAGGTTGCCTTTTAAGGACTGTTAGAGGAGGATGAATTACTGTTATTGGATGGAATCGTTTCAGATTATTTGCATTTAAAAATTCATGGCAGGAAAGGGGGAAAACAAAGTTAAGAAAAAGTGTTGTTTACAGAGCCACTTCCATAAATTTCTGGTATGAATTTGACGATATGCACTTTGTAATTTGAGCTACATGTAAAGCTTAACACCTAACAATTGCATTGGAAATCATTTTTCAGCGATAAGTCCTTTTTTAAGGGTGATGCAAAGAAGGTATACCAGTAGAAGGAAGATTCAATCAATCAATTAGCTATAAGAACTAAAAACATAGATCAATTAATTCAAAGATTATTGAATCAAGGAAATGACACAATGAAAGGGAGAGAAGAAGAAAAAATAAATGTGTATGCAAGAGGAGGAATGCGAAGTGAAGAATACTGAATAGTAGAAATTTGCTTTCATTTTAATTTAAAAATGACATAACTGTGAACAAGTTATAATCTTAAAATTAAATATACAAAGCAAAATAAAATATATTTTCCAAGGAAAAAAAGAGGAAAAAAATCTTGTTCTGAAGGGATGTGAAACAAAGTAAAGGTTCTTATAAACTTGAGTTTGTTCATCTCTGTTGTTTGTTTGCTTCAAGATCGATATTGACATTTGGAATATACTGCATTATGCAACACCTTCTTTCCACACGTTACCCTTGCTTCACAAACTATCCTCATGGATCATGCACTCCTGGACAACCAATACAAGGCAGTGCAGAGAATTCAAACTTAATAGAGGGTATTCACACCTGAGAAAATGTATACAAAATTCATCCAAGGAACATTGTAGTAAAACCTGTCTATAGCGACCACCCAAGGGAAACACAAAAAGTGGTCTTTGAAGACAGGTTCTTTTTGTACATGTTTCAATGAGAAACCATTTTCAAGGGAAACAACAAATGTGGCCTTTGTAGACAGGTGGTCACTAAAGCAGGTTTGACTGTATAAAGAACCTGTGTGTGTTGATAGGGGCATTTACATTGAATAAATGCATGTTATATTAACATGACCCTAAACACATATAAAAAACTATAAAATCAAGGGTAATTTCAGTACATTTTTGTATGTCCCATAGAAATAATGTTCGGATTATTTTCAGCATCATTGTTGTATTGACACATTTTAATAGGTGGCGGACTAAAGGACGAGGCTACCAAAATTACTTCAGATAGATTTTACAAATGTTTTTTTGGGGGGTAAAGTAACTCCTTACTTTGTGTTGAGAGCCAGAAGAACATTACTTCTGTTATAAAGTATATCAATTAAAGTTAAAACCCTTCTGGTTCTCAGCAGGAGTTGTACTGTTTCATGTCAGCTAACGTTCTAAAGGAATTCAAGAACGTTTGGTCTATGCTCACGCCTCATGTGTACAAACTTACAGCTGGCCCGATGATATCATCACGCCTTTACAAGGAGCCCCACCAACTTTAATGTTTTTCCTATGATAGGATGTGTTCAAGCAGTCACAGGATCCTAATTCTTTATCAAGTGTAATCCATCAGAAATATGCTCAGCCGCTCTTTGCCAGTGTAAATGTTGTGTTTTTTGTTTAGCTATACCATGAATTTTTCTTGTCTGAAAGGTTAGTATCTATACGGAAAACTGAGACGGGTGGAGGATGAAAATTGACATTCGGAGGAAATGTTGGAGAAAACGATATCGGGCCATAACTTGTAATTGTGTGGGAGGATGAGAAACTTATGGCTTCAAACAGAAAGTGGAAGGAAATTTTGTAATGAATTGAAGCTTGAATTATATAAATGTGAGTATACATCTGTTAAAAGTTATCCCAACCCAAGTTGAGTGCCCCCATCCTGCGTTAAGTTTTAACTTATTATTCTGGCTTATATTGATTGTGATAGCTACTTCTATTTTTTATTAACTTTTACCGTAATAAAATAATAATAAAGTACCTGTAACTCCCCCCCCCCCTCCTCCTCCTCCCCCTCCCCCATTTTCTCTCTCTTTCTGTCTCTCTCTCTCTCTCTCTCTTTCTTTTTCTCACTATTTATCTGTTTGCCTGTCTATCAGTCCAGGGAGGTGTTTCCCACCTCCCTGATCAGTCTGTCGGTCTGTTTATGTCTTTATCTGTCTCATTACTTTCTTTGTTCTTGTTTCTCTCTTTTCTCCATACTGCTCTAACTCCCTCTGTTTTTCTTTTTCCTCCCTTTTTATCCCTCCATTCATCCCCTCCCTCTCTCTCTTTATCTTGCTCTCTTCCTCTTTATATATCTTTTATCTTTCTATTTCCCCCTCTCTCTCTCCTCTTTTTATCTTTCCTTCTGTGTGTTCCTTTCATTTCCTCTCTACCCCCTCCCACTTTCTCTCTTTCTCTACCCCTCTCTATTTCCTATTTCCGTGGTTTATATTTCTTGTACCCGATATTTCTTGTACCTGATTCATTCATGTATGTAAACCAAAATTCAATCGGTCTGTCCCATCTGAACTTAGGTCTCATGAACTGTTGACATAACTCTTGAACAAATTTTCTTTGTTTGCCTTCTATTGTGTTATCTCTTTCATGCATTCAAGTACATAAAGCTACTCTTTCTCTCTCTCTCTCCCTTCTTTGTCTGCTCTGATATTAGAGGGTCTAAATAGATCCTCCTCAGCTCTATCCCGCTGACAAAAACCAGGAAATGCAGAAATATATATTTCACTACCGGCATATAATGCCATACAGCCCATGTTAATTCCCTGAAACTTTGGATTGTAAGTTTTTAGTCCTAATTCTCTTGGCTTCAGTAATGCAAACTTCTTGCATATCGTGATAAGCGGGAACTTTTTGAGGAGCAGTGGTTCACTTGGATCTTTTGTCTATTATTTTGGAAGGAGATTTTAATATCTGTGTTTCGAAGGGAAGTTCTTATCATTTGAATGAAGGAACAACGTATGTATCTATTGTTCTCTGTGATGTGTATCGATAAATCTTCCAGCATTTTCATCACAAATTTTGTTTGGAATCCAGAATAGGTTGGAAATTTGTGGACGTGCTATGGCTCAGTGGTAGAGCACTGGCTCTTCACTGGGAGGTCCCAGGTTCAAAACCAAGTTGATGCGCTGAAGTGCCCTTTGGTATGGCATTAATCCTCATTACCAAGTCCCTTGGAGAGGACTTAAAGCTGTCAGTCCCCTGGTGGCTTACTGACAAGCATGCACATTCTTTCTTAGCAGTCGGGCAAAACAAACCGACCAACAAACTTCTGTTTTGCCGTCAGTTATGTTGTGGTGAACCTCTTCATACCATTTAGGAATATCAGGACATTTCTCAGTTTCATGTGTGTTTCATTTACGTGGATATGGACTCTTATGGAGTGCAGTTCAAAAGGCATACTGTGTTTATTTTGTGCCAATGTCTGGACTGGAGACTACACTATTTTTGTATTGATCAATGGATGGTGTTCATGGAGGGAATGTGACGTTAATTGTTATTGTATTGAAGCGGAATGCAGTGCAGTCTAAAAGCGTGATCTATGATATAATGTAGTTCAAAGTGCAATAATTCCCTTGCCAATTCGTCAGCCAGGAACGAGGTCTGGACAGAAGACTATGCTTAATCTGTACACAGCTAAAGTCAAGTTGATATAGTTATTGATCAAATTTCAAAGGTTGTGAAACCATTGGATAAAGAGACCGCATGAAAACTGATGAGTACATGTTTATGATGTATTGATAACAACTGATTGGTTGTTTTTGACAAGTGTTTTTGTTCAAGAAAGAATCTTTAACATTGTTCTCTTTAATAGTGGAATTCAAAACATTGGTAGACTTGACTTTGATTGTATGCATTACAATCCATCATAATGGGCTGGATGTGCAACTTTGTTCTGCATCCACATCTCTGTATTCTAGTAATACCTTTTACTGTTATACAGGCCTCGTTGATACATCGCAGAGCGTTTTTTGTGAATTTGTCATCCACCTTTCAAATTAGTAAATCTTTTTTTTCTCTGTGTGGTAAATTTGTCGATCCACAAATTTGATTGTCTGCCTTCTCTTGGCATAATGCAGCACAGGAAATCAAGTCACTGGCTTACTCATTCTTTATCGGACACTTGGTGGCGCTAATCAGATCAGGAAACGAGAGCAGAACGTTACAATGTCCCGCAGAAGTTGAAAAGAGAGCAGATGTGGTGGGGGGAGGGGTGAGGAAGGGGATGAGTAGGATGGAGTAGGGGGTCGTGCTCTACTTTAATCACCTGATCACAAAACAAGTGAATTTACATTTGCATTGCCTAATTTTAATGTTTATGATAATGAATATGATATGTTATCCACCCTCTCCCCTCCACCAATTTAAATGTGCTATTTATCCCTTAGTATTATGTAAAAATATCCTTAGTGTTTTGATATTCAAGATAGAAAGACATAAATACGGCTTGAAATATTTGTCTTCAATTTTTTTTAATTTTTTAAAAGAAACTGTTAGACATTTGGGCATTTTTCTCTTAAATACATTTGTGAAATGTTTTCAGAAAATATAGATATACATAAGAGAGAAATTACCCTTTGGGATACATAATAATCAATTGTAATTGCGTCTGAAACATGTTAATAACATATTCATTACCAAGCAGTTTAAGCCATATTTCTTTACAATTGAAAACTTCAATACTTCCGGGAAGAAAATTAACTCCAAATGTATCTTTAGATGATCTAAAGAAAGATAATGGGGGATCAAACTGAGGGTGTGGATGAAACGACCCCCTCCTAGTTCCTACCCCTCCCCTACTACTCTTTATAGGCTTAGTGCAATTTCCAGCAATTGATTAATACTCTGTGTTGTTTAGATAGTGGTATGACTAGACTAATGAAGTCCATGCATCATCCAATATAACTGTCATCCTTTTGATTGGCAGTCTAGGGAAACTCCACTTCCTATTTTAGTTCACTTCATCTCGCATCAAATTATGATTTAAAGGGGACTCGTACCATATATTTTTGTCAATATTCTAGAAAAGTGTTTTAACAATCATACTTAAAGATAAAGTTTAAAAAAATTGGGCCTCATTTTAACGCTGTTACTTGTTATATTTAGAATATGGAGGCATTTGAAAAGCAATGCTTTACATTTACATTTTTTTCTCGGATGTTCTTCCACACTTGCATAATAAAATGATAATGCTCACAAATTATTTTTCACCTCTCCACAGAACTTTAAACTTTAAAGTGTTATATGAGTATATTACCCCCCAAAAACCCAATTAAAACCCAAATCACACGGAATGTGAATAACTTGCCTTTAAATTAGTACCATGAAAATAGTAACGCTACTTTAGCGATATACTAAGTATTCCAATTTGTAAATGAGCCTGATTTTCACAGCAAGAAACCTTTACAAACTGCAAAAATTCAGTGTTGTGTCTGTTTTTATTAAAGATATTTTTATTAATTATTTTGTAGCATAAAACTTATGGATATATCTGAACCAACCAATTGTGAAATTCTTAATCACTTCATGTACATGATTATTTTTTTTCTTCTTCAGGTAGTGCAGTTTACTTTAGATGAAAATGTTGTACATGTATCTAGAGCAATGAAACTGCCTATTCAAGGTTATATTTTCATCTTTGTAAAGTAAGGGAGTTTCCCTTGCTGAATTCATCCCTTTGTTAAATAGCTGGATAGTTTTTTCATTAGAAAGCAATTTCAATTCCTTCTGCAAAATAAACATTACACTTTGAAGCAAGAAAAGAAGGACAAAAACCCCATAAAGAAAAGCAAGTGTTTCTGAAGCTGTTAGAATCTTAGTAAAATATGCAGCTTGAGTTTACAAATGCATAACAAAATAGTTTGTAGTCAAACTGTCATATAGTAAACCAAAGTGTTTCTTTTATTGTGAATCAATAACCACACGGTCGCCTCAGAATTAGAAGACGCGAGGGAAAGAAACTAGGGCAGAGAAGAGAGAGAGAGAGAGAGAGACAAACAGACCATGGCTTTAAAAAAAATGTACTAAACTTTTCTTTGTCACAAGACTCGCTCTGTCAGATATGTAGGGGATGTACAAAATTAGATGTTTGGTATAAATTGGGTTATCTTTTCAAATGTTTGAAAGTTTAACATAGCCTTTATACTGTGAATAGACTCACAAATGCTTCAAATTCTTAGGGACTTAGCAAGAGAGTGTGACATGAACCTCATTTTAAACTGTAAAGAAATTGTAATGTTAAATTCACTTTGAATGGACAAAGTTTCCATGAACTTATGCAAGCAAAGAAGGAAAGTATGAAGTGGGGAGATTTTTCAAGGTAACATTGACAAAAACATTTATTTTACTGTGAATATACACACAACTAACCCAGACTTTTCAGAATTAAAAATTAGATCATGAAAGGGGGAGCCTTTTCAGTTGAAATAAAGCAAAATGTTTTCTTCCAGTGTGAAATAGAAAAGATAGTTAAAGAGCTTAGAATGAGAATGTGAAATGGCACTCTTGGTTGTCTCAGATTTTTGAGAGATTAGAATTGAGATGTGAAAGGACCTCTCACAGATACTCAAAATAAAATGATTCAGAGTTTTAAGAGCTTAGGAGCCTGGTGTGAAGTGGTCAGCCCTTTTCAATTCTTAATCTCTGGATAGAAACACAATGGTTATTCAAGCATTCAAGATCAAGTCTTCTATGCTTGGTGATTTTACACTTGTAAGTAGGAAATGGAAACCCATGAAGTTCGTTTTTATTATCAGGGTACTCAAGCTTACAGTCAGATGCTGTTGGATCTTAAAGGTACCTATCCTCTTGTTACACAAAATCAGAAAATGAGGATTTGGGGAAATATTTTCCAATGTGAATATAGTTACAAAGTAAATCCCCAGCATAACTCCATCCCTATTTAATCAAGTTTACTGGTCAAATAATGACTAGAAATAAATATTCCTCTTACCTATTAACATGCACATCAACTTATTACAAATGCTTAGATTATTTTAAAGATATGAATGTGTTAGCAAAGAAAATAATACTAAACTGAAAGAATTGTTGAATATACTTAAATTTTTAGCCTTTGTTATGTTTCACTTAATCACTGAGTTATTAATGTAAATATGTACCGGTATTGAAATTATGGAAATAAAAACCCCGCTTGAGGATAAGAGAAGGAATTTTTTGTTATTACAAGTACACACCTGCTTGAATAGCATGTTTCTACAATATACAATCAATTACTTAATCACTCATTATTGGTTTCCTTGTGGGCAGTGTATATCTATGACCTAAGGATGACTTGTTATTTCTCACTATCCCAGTCTTTTGTAGAGGACTTTAAGCTGTAGGTCCTCTATAAGTTTAGAAGACATACTTTCTGACATAACACTTGCCTGAAAAAAGAAAAAAAAATTGCCTGATATTTCCAAGCACCAGTCATTAATCTGTGCTTTGATAAATTAATCACATGGTTAAAATGCGTAATCTATTATTAGTTGATCACGCCCCGGCAGAATATATCCATGACCTAAGGATGACTTGCAGCTATTATTGAAGCCGATAGGATCTTCAGGTGAACTTGATAACCATGTGAGGACTGATGCACCATACCCTCACACGTAGGTGTCACAGGGGGCTTTCTCACTAATAGCATGTTAGAAAGCTTGACAATCACTACCATGCTCTTGAGGGTGTATCATAGGAATACTCATCTGATTAAAGCCAGAAGGTGTAGAAGTGGCTTTTTTATTTGATAGCATACCTCACACCACCACAAACTGACTTCACATCGACTCCCAACCATGCATGGACCTACTACAACTGATTTTCATATTTTATTTTGGGGCTAATGTAAGTTTGTTTGATGGTCTGTCATTGATCTTGTGTTGGTTTCGTTTGTGTCTTTTTTTCTAATACTAGGGTATTAAATAGGAGTTATAGAACTGTTTCATTGACAATCACTTTGATGCTTCATAGATCAAATGGTTGAGAAAAGATGGGAAAATCATCTGCTAAGAGCCAGTAGAGCACAGGGTAATAGCAGTTTTTAAAGTTATAGCTTGATTCACTCTGATGCTCTAAAGACCACATTTTATGACAAGTTTATATTGGAAGGCATTGATATGTATTCTTTTAATGTAGAGATATTACCCTTCTGGCATTCAATAGACAAAATGGTAGTGTTACTTCTGTCTATCAATCCTTCAAGTTATGCTTCTCTTGATGAAAAGGTATGAGGTAAAATCTCTGAAATAACAAACAACATTTCCTTGTTCTTTAGATAAACACTGAAACCTTTCAATGTTTTCATTTTTCATGCTGTTAGTTTGTGGGGGAAAATTTGGTTTTGATTGGTCTTTTCTACAAAGGGCTGTTCAAGTGAATGCATATCCCTTTGTCTGTATAGTTTTGATAGTTTCTTTGACTGAAGACAATAAGCAGAACAGAATTTTTCCAAGGTGATTTGGAGTTGGTGGAAATGGGACCGGTAGGCTGTAATTCCCTTGCCCTACTGAGTAATACAGGGATGAGCTTCTATCTCCTCTGATCTGTCTTCCCCCTCTCTGTCTCTCGCTCTTGTATCTCACCCCCTTGTCTCTCCACCGTGTCGAAAGTCATCGCAGCTGTCTGGATTAACACATTAAAAACACAGGGCTTCCACCGGTCTATAGCGGTGAAGCACATAGCTTGCCATACCTCGACACAAGTTCAACTTGGGAGTTATTCATATCTCTACCCCCATGGAATCGTTTGTGACGCACCTGAGGTGAATTTTGAATTTATTTAGGTTACGTTTGGAACAATCCCTGGCAGTATGTTCACCCAGAGGCATTCTGGAATCATTTGTGAAACATCTGAGGTGAATCCCAGATTTATAGGATTTGTTTAGAATGATCTGTGGCAATTTGTCCACCAAGATACTTGCCGGAATCGTTTGTGAACCATCTGAAAGACATCAATTACATGTTATTAAGGTCACCTTGACAGTGAGGTCTGGCAGTTCGTCCTGAAAGACATTTCCGGAATCGCTTGTGAGGCGTCCAAATTGCATTACAGATTTCTTTATGTTGCTTTTACAATGCTCCGTGACAGTTTTTCCGCAAAGGGATTATCTGGAATAGTTTTCAATTGCTTTTAGAGGATATGAAATCTTTCATCGTTCTCGCTTGGACTGCTCTAGTTTCTCTAAGATTCTTTTGGTGCCCATTGACCAATGCTGGTTGTCAATTTTGAATATGAAGTCCATTGGGTACAAGTTTTGAATCTTAGCATTTGCTGCTGTATTTCACAGTGTGGTCGAGGTTTGTCTCCCCTGAGTTTGCTTTATCAGAAATCCTATGCCCTTGTGCAAACTAGTTATTTAATTAATTTCTGAAGTACAGGAATTTCAGATTCATTAATTTCATGCGGATGGTCCACGTTGCTTTTGTCAAGTTGGGGCTTTTTGGCCCCAAAGCTCTTGAGGATCTATTTGTGGAATTATTTGGAATTGTCATAACCGGGAACAATATATATATAGTTTTGCTTGTTGAAATAAACCTTGGTACTACCAAGTTTATTTCTTTTCAAATGTTTAATTCTATTGGTGTGGTTTGGTGTTATAGTAATATCACTGGCATAGTAAAGGCTAGGTCTTGTCTTTTGAAATGATATACAGCAGAACAAGTCTGAATGGAAGTCGTTTCTGCTGAGTAATACTACATGTTTGTCATATTCCTCATGTTTGAATGCATATTCTCTGTAGGGTTTGAATATTTGTACATTGTTATGATACAGCATTGATCACAAAAGAGGGAAGTTTCCAGCGAGTATTGAGATAAAGCATCTTTTCTTTCATATCCTAAAATATGAATTTAGTGACAAAACATGCAAGCCTTGATTATTCATTGGACTGTAAGTTGAAGCTATTGCGTCACGTAAAGAAAAATGATAAAGATTATGTTTCTATTTTTATATTTTCGTGGAGGGATTTTAAAGTTAAATAATTTTGAACAAAAACCCAGGAAATGCCATGCATCAGTGATATACTGATGATGCTTGACTCATGCTACATTAATGAATGAAGCAATCAAATGACAATTTTATTTGTCTTGCAAAACAATATCTTCACTTGGCTTATCTAGAAGAAAGAAATGCATTGAGGCAGTTTGTGGCAGTAGATACGTCAAGAGTTCCAGATGATTGTGGTTTTATTATTGCTGTAGTTTCTTCTAACAGATTTGGCTGCTAAAGCCTAGCTGCTATCTTATATTTTGTTTTTATTAAGGTGTATTTTCATCCTTCTCTTCCTTAAGTTGTTCAGTCTCATTTTTTGTGATTTGGAAGAACATTTCTAAAGCTTGCTGTCTTGAGAATGTTCAAGTGTTTTCTTTTTTGTAATTTTTGTTGTTTTTGAGACCAAAATATATCTCAGCTTCAAGCTTTGTCAATGTTAGTATTTGAGAATGAGAATGAACCAGTCCACATATTTTATGATAGAAGCTCTTTTGACTCTCAAGCAATCTCAATAGAGGATCATGATCATGTCATCCTTCCGTGTGTCTGCACTGTTACTTTCATCATCAATTTGCACAGGATATTCTCAGTAGCTCTCGTCCGACCTTGTTCTTAAGATGAATTACGGTAATCAATTGCTTCATCGGTATTATTCTTGCTGAGAATTTTGGTAGTTAGA
The DNA here is from genome assembly GCA_035222895.1 of Strongylocentrotus droebachiensis. Classification (NCBI taxonomy): domain Eukaryota; kingdom Metazoa; phylum Echinodermata; class Echinoidea; order Camarodonta; family Strongylocentrotidae; genus Strongylocentrotus; species Strongylocentrotus droebachiensis. The sequence goes on along the minus strand of JAVYIG010012014.1, from coordinate 18,166 downwards.
TGATAGTGCTTTCCGGAGGAGTTCCTGTTTCTGAGATTAATGAATCAATTCTTCCATTTTGTGCAGGATAATCTTAATTGTTTGATTGTAGTACTTTGCATAGGAGTAAATCATATGTACAGATGGAGCTTGGGAAGTTCATCTTTTGTCAGGTGTCTCTGCTAAACTGCTGATAGTACAGGCTCCTTATTCTTTGGGATAAGTTGTTCTTCATTGTAATCCTGTGATGAATTAATCAATTGTTTCATCAAGATAAGTCGTGCAGGAAGGACTTCACAGAGGAGTTATTTGTCGCAAATCAGGCTCGGAGCAAGTTCTTGAGAATGATGTCTTTTGTCAGATATCGCTGCTGAAATTGTTTAAGTATCCTTTACGATAAGCTGTCCTTCAGTGCAATTTATTGGAAATTAAATCCTTAAGTGATGCAATTCTCTTACGATTGATAGGTATTAGCACTAGTTTCCTTGTAGGCCTATGTTACAGCTGAATGATGTTTAAATGAATGATGCAAAACCGTGGAGGCCATCATGCAGCTGTTTAGGCCTGCAGGAAAGTATCATGATGATTCAACGGTGACAAGAGGTGTAGCTCTTCCTGCACAGACTGGTCAAGATAACATTCTCATTATTCTTTCCAAAGTCCATTCATATTGGAGTATCTCTTTGTATTGAAAGCATATTTAGGGTTCTTCTCCATTTGCATATCCATAGGATTTGTTTGAATTGAAGCAGTAGTTGTGACATCACTTTTGTTTGTTGCTTCAGGTGAGATGCAGAGATGGATGGCTGTATCAGACATCGTCAAGTACATTGTGTTGTGAAGAAAGGCCTGCATGGTAACATAATGACAACTCAGTGCACTAACTATTGATGGATTCTGTTTGACTATTACACTTCAGAAGCTCTTCATTAAGTCCTTGGTCGTAATTTGTCATCCCAGGACAGATCGTAACTCTTGTAGCTTTTTGTAAGCCTGTAAAATAAAGCAACATTAGAATGCACAGATTATTGTGAAGGATCTACAGAAGGAACTTGTCACAGCCATGGCTCACAGGAAGAGCTACACATTTAGCCCTGGGCCAAGAGAGAAGCAACCGTCTTTCAGTGATGAAGGAACATTCAGGTTTCATCAAGAGGAAAGTGAAGCGAGTCCTGCGTTGATTGGTGGAAGACAGACTCCAGGGAGCCCGGGAGGACATGAGTTTGTGTTTGTACAGGGCCAAGACGATGTTTTCCAAGAGCTCCAGGACTCTGGAACGAAAATGGCAAAAGAAGACAGGTCCGGATCACCCTTGAAGGAATCTACAATGCAGACAAACAGTAATAATGCCTGCAACGTGGAAAGCTATTATTTCTTTGACGACATTGTCACAAGTAAGTCTGAAAAAGCAATGAAGGACAAAAACATCTTCAAAGACATCTTTAAGAAGGTACTGAGTGATATTAGGTCAGGAAAATCACCAAAAGCTGCTCGTTCCAAAGCAGTGAGGCAAGACGGCACCACGAAAGGAAATAAGTCGGATGGGGGCAAGTCGAAGATTCCTAGGAGACAGGAAAAGAGCCCATGTATCGGTCAATTAGGTCATATTTCTGGATCTGAATCAGGTGCAATTGGGAAACAGGATACGAAAATCTGTTCACAAATGGATAATACTGAAACTGAAAGCATGCTAGAAGAGAGGAATTGTTTGTCCACTTCTTCTGAAATACAAAGTATAGTTCAATCTGTGACACCTGGAAATATGTCTCAAGGAGATTTAGAATTAGGTGATGGCTGCCTTGCAAATACCGCTGACTGTTCTTGTCAAGTTAGTCCTAAAGACTCTTCTGAGAATCATGGAAGCTCAAGTGATCAATCAAAGTTTTCACTTTGTGCCAATGATAGCTCTAATAACAACCTTTGCAATAGCTCTAAGACCTTCATAGACACTGACTGGATATTCGGTACGTTTCCATCGGACCAGAAGCAGTCCTATCAATCTAACAATTCTCACAACGAAGATCCTCAAGAGCCGGTTACAGGCCAAAGCGACAGAACAGCATCGACTGTAGATTCTGTTCAAGATGACATTGCCGGTGATAGTTCATGTAGTGCAATAGACGGTGCAAAAATTTGTGTTCAAGTGCTGGAAAGCAAAAGTTGTAATAGTGCAATATCAATAGACGGTGAGACTGACCTTAGTAAAGATACTAATGAAAACAATGAGTACTCTAATGATGATCTTGGGAACAAAGTTGGAGGGGAAGAAACTGGTGCCATCTCTGACATCAAAGTTAGTTTATTTGAGGATGCTGATTCTGCTGGTGAGAAAAAACCGAAGTCAGCTTGTGAGCTGGTGGTTGATCGCATCCATTTCTCTCACGTGGTGTGGACTGTCATGCGGTACCTCAGTGATGCAGCCCTAGAGGTAAGTTAGCACCTTGTCTAGGGTTGCGTTCAAGCGACACTTTTTCACCCTAGAAACAAGGTTTTCAAAGAATTTAGTTTAAAACACGGTTACATTCAAGCGAATATCCGGCAGTCGTAAAAATAAATGTGTTTAAAAATGCAAACATGACACGCTGAAAAAATGCGTTTTGTATCGTGATTCTGCAGTGTCACGGTCGCTAAAAATCGCTTGAACGAACTGAGATCTCAATCATGATTCTTTAACGTCATTATCATGGCCTGCTTCCGGTTTGACCTACAGTCGACCGTAAACACAGACAGAAAGCACGCAGCAAAGTTCACCTATACTTCCTGGGCCAAACTGCAAAGTGTGATGAGCATTGGCTGGGCTTGAAATGAGCGAGAATCAGCGTGGATGAAAAATCGCTTGAATGCTCTCCCCCAGTAACCGTGTTTTTTAACAGCGTTTAGATTTGTGATTCATGTTTGTGATTCTAGCTTCAAACAATCGCTTGAACGCACCCGAAGTGGGTGTGTCCATGGTGGAGAGGGGTGGAGGACTGTTCTGATTACTATGATAGATACCTGTATGAAACAGTGCAGGACTCCACACTAAGATTTCTCCTGTACCCTAACCCTTAAGGGTTAAAGGTAAAGACCAGTATTGGGAACGCCCCAATTTCAAAAAATGAAATGGAAGCTCTTATTACCAATCATGTGAAAGAATATGTTTTGACTAATACGTGATCATACAAATTTTGCAGAAAAACCACCTACTAATTGATATATTTGGTAAATTATTATATCTATTTGGACCTGATAGATATAACGCACGTGTCGCGTAGTCCCATATACATCTTTCTGTGTACAGTGCTTGTAACTTTATGAAGACTGGGCCAAATTTCTTATCATTTTGATGATTTCAGAACCTTGCAGTACATCTATGCTAGATGATCAACCTTTTCTGATCAATTTCACAACGTTTCTTTCACAATGCAATCGCATGACCATAACTGGTCTAATGGTCTTTACCTTTAAGGTTAGGGTACAGGGCTGAGGTTCAGAATTTGGTTAGTGTAGGCAATTGTCGCAGGAGCAAGTGCCATACAACTTGGGAAGTAGTAGAGTACTATTTTCTGTCTCTGTGTGTGCACCAGGCCACTTAATAGTTTAGCGTTGATATTTTTAGGATCTAGAGAGAAAATAGAATTTGCTATATCTCTTCATGCATAATTAGTTATAACATTAATTAATCATTCTTAAAATTAATTTGAGGGGAAAATGCCTTGAAATTGGTAAATTAGTTAGTGTTAAGATGCTTGAAGTAGTTGCCATAATTTTCACATTTTTCTTAAAGCTTGAGTAGAAGGTTTTAAAATAATCAACTTGTTGCAATACTGTATATCAAGAAATTGTTACATGCATGAAATGTTTTCAATTATGCTGTGGTTCAAACCTGCAAAAGCATCATGTGACAAAGTAATTGATTCACAACTGACACAACCCTGCATTTTTATAATCTGTGATTTTTTTATTTTTTTTAATGGTTATCATTTACAATTTGCAAAAATGTTACGTTCCATAAGTTTCTGACTCAAAGAATTATGATATCTCCTTTTTGCCAGAAAATTATTTATCAAGAAAAATACATGTTATAATGGCAGTGCTTTAATTGAGAAGGGTAGAAACATATTTGTGGTATTAATAGTTCTGTGGAAGAATAAATGTTCTAGACTTTGAAACAGAGTAATACTCATCTTCCATGACTTTTTTCTGTAGAGACATTCAACAAAATTTGAAACACTATATGGTTTCTCGCCAATAGAGGGAGATATGCAGCAATAAGATGGAATCTTGATTGAGGATCTCAGATTGAATAGAGCAATTGAGCACAGTCTGAATTTCTGAAACCTGTAAAGACATCTCTCTCTCTCTCTCTCTCTCTCTCTCTCTCCATTTCTCTATTCTTTTCTCTCTTTCTCTCTCTCTCTCCCCGTTTCTCTCCTTCTCTCTTTTTTTCTCTCTTTCTCTCTCTTTTTTTCTCTCTCTCTCCCTCTCTTCCTCTCCCTGTTTCATTCAGTCTCTCCTCTCTCCCTCCAACCTGTCCTTCTCTCTCTTTCTCTTCCCATCCAATTATTACAAATTGTAACACTCAATTTGTCCGACTTTATTTGTTTTACTTTGTAAAATCAAATTGAGGCTACATGTAGAGGGATGAAAATGATTTACATTTTTATGAAGTATGAGAAACAGCACTTGTTGGATTTCACGACCAAACACAGTTATTCATAGATTCAGCGTAAGTCTTCAATTAAGTTGTCCATCATTAATGGCAAAGCAGCTAGTGGCCTACTTCTCCCGACCCATTGCCCCCTTGCAAGGTTATGAAATACTAAATACTGAATTTGTCCTAAATAGTGCTGTAGTCAAACCTTTAACCGTCCGGTATCCGACCGCCCATGGCGGATTCCGTTTTCAATTGGACGATTTCGTTTTCCTGTTTTGTTTTTTGTTTTTTTGTTTTTTATAATTTTTTTTAGAGTTTCGATTTATGCCCCTCCACCTGGCACTATGCCTGGCAATGTCTCCCAGCTCAGTTATCTGTGTGTTGACTCACCACTCTGAAACTAGAACAACACTTCAATTTGTCTGTCATCTTGGTTTGAAAGAAATCTTTGTAATAGATCTCAATATGTATTTTATAATAATAATTCATCCTACTTTTACACACCGCATATACCACAAGGTTCTATCCTAAGTTCTCTACTGTTTTTAATGTACCGTACATTAATGATCTTACACATTCTTCTAAAAACAACATTTTTACTATTTGTGACAAGTTCACAAGCACAAATCGGCGCCTTCAAATGCAGCTCGCAGTTAAATGAAAGTCCTTCCGCCAATTTTTTTTTTTTTTAAATCGTTTAAATCGTTTAACCGAAAACCGTCCGGTTTTGACTGGCGGTTAAACGGATTTGGAGATATCCGTGATGTTACAGCACTAGTCCTAATAATTATCACAAATTGCAAATGGGATTTAGATTTTAATAACCAAATTACCTAGGAAATACCCATTTTTGTACGATAATGGAAAACAGATAAAATCCTTATTTCTTTATGCACAATGTTTTCCAGAAATCTTCGCTAAATATGGTCAAATTTTACTTTGAGTGTATCTAAATACAAGGATCATCTTGTAGTGCTTTTGGGATAATTCTAAAAATTTTATTGTTGTTATGAAGTGCAAACAAGATTTGAAGAATAATAACTCCATTAATAAGAGATGATTTACATATGACTATATATTTTTTTCAATTCAATAAAGGTTTATTTGAATATGTTTTGCAGTACAAAGACTGAATTATGCATGTTTTTCAAAGGTTAAAATACATTGTAAATACAAAATGCAATTGTGAATAAGACATATTAAATTAAATACCAAATTACATAAAATACTTTACACTGATAAAACTGTAGGTAATGTAATGCGATGGTACTTGTAGATTCGTTACAAAAAACATTGTTGCTGTTGTGAAATTCAAACAAGATTTGGTTGTTAATAACTCCATTACTAATAGATGTTTTATGTTATTTATAACTGACTACAATCCAGTAGTCGTCGGTTTCCTTTCAGGCTCATTGACTTCAAAGATTTCAGTTAAATAATAGACAAACTTATCTTTGAGTGTTTCTTTATTTATGAGAAGATTCATGGAAAACTTCATAAAGATGAATTCTAAAAATAAGATTACAATTATGAGTTGCTGGAGAGCTTTATAATTAATTACCTAGATGCTTCTGAACACTAAACGATGCTTCAGATGTGAGAAATTATTCGAGTTCAGGTTTTCTATTCCATGAACATCTATTATTTTAGTACAATAAAGGATAAATATAATACACGTAAGAGGTACTTGAAGATTCATTCAAAATGTGATTGTAATTAGAAAATTCAAAATAAGATTTACAATAACTCTCAAAATTCTGAGAAGCTATTCAAATTTTTTTTAGAGCAATGATAATAAGACTTCGATATGTTTTAATTTCCTCTGTTTTTCTTCATTACATCCCTCATTTATCAGTATAAAGATGCTGAAATAGACATGATTATAATTTCAATTGATTTCTATAATCTTCAATTATCTCTATCCATCTTTTTAATTCTTACTCCATTTTCATCTCTCTATATTCCCCCCACTATCCCAAATATGCCCCTCCCTCCATTGCTATTTTCCCCCTCAGTTTTCTTTCTCTCTCTTCTGCCCCCCCCCCCCCCACCTCTACGTTTTTCGTTCCTCTCTCTCATCCCTCCCCTCCCCTCCCCTCCCCTCCCCCCTCTCTCTCTCTCTCTCTCTCTCTCTCTCTATCTCTCTCTCTCTCTCTCTCTATCTCTCTCTCTATCTCTCTCTTTTTCCCTCGTTCTTACTCTGCCTCCTCCCTGTTTCTCCTCTTCTATATCTCTCTGTCTCTCTTAAACCCCATCTCTCTCTCTCTCCATCTCTCTCTCTCTCTCTCTCTCTTGCTCCCTCCATCTCTCTTGCTCCCTCTCTCTCTCTCCCTCTCCCTCCCCCTCTTTATCAATCAATTAATAACGTCACCTTCTATCCAGTCTTGTGTAAACGGGCCCCAAATCAAGTGCTCTTGAGTCCTGACCTTTATCTGTATGCAAGGCTCCTCACACTTGACCAAGAATGCTTCTTTCTGGATCACTTCCTTTACCTTACAAGATCCATTAAAGGCCCACCCCAAAAGGAGATTCGTTTGGGAATTAAAGGGATATGCTTTGGTTTATAAGCTTACATACCGAATGGAGAGGTTGGTGAGAATAGCTAGTCTATAGGCGTGTCTGCACTATCTCGAGATTGCCAAATATCCAGCTATTTGAATTATCCCGATCGCAAACTATCCAGCTTATTTGCGTCTTCATTAGACCGAAGTAGCAAATTAGCTGGATAGTTGGTCGGGATAATATCCCAAGATATCTCGGTCTAGTTTGCGGTTTTCTGTGTTTACTAGTTGTACTAGCGCGGCGCTGAGCCTCAAGGTCAGTGCGCTGAGCGGTATAGATCGCATACTGTGCGAGGAAAACCGGAAATCGTTGTGCATGATGGGATCGGGATATTTGACTCCATACTTCGGTCTAATGAAGACGGTCGCAAACTATCCTGCTAGTTGGGAAATAGTGGGATATTTTGCAAACTAGACCGAGATATCTTGGAATATTATCCCGACCAACTATCCAGCTAATTTGCTACTTTGGTCTAATGAAGACGCAAATAGCTGGATAGTTTGCGATCGGGATAGTTCAAATAGCTGGATATTTGGCAATCTCGAGATAGTGAAGACGGGCCTTATGAGGTTCATGTTGATGGTTAATGGTGTTGGTGATTATCATGGCAATGTCATTGTGATGGCGATGTGATTGGGATGGTAATCATGATATGATATATGATGATGATATGATGACGATGACGGTTGAGATGGTGATGGTGACATTGATTGTGATAGTGGTGATGATGACAGTAATTTGAGTGATGTGAGGGTGGTGATTTGAATCCACCAATCATACATCAATGGATTATGTATTTGGTATACCATACAAAAGTAATTCCTAATTTTTCTGTTAAAGGTAATACAAAGTTTTGGTATGGGGTCATGATTTAGGTTCAAATGAACATATTTGAAGCATATGCGATTCCTATAATATTCAGTGATTGTTTTCGCGGTTAAAATCGAGTCTAAAGTTATGAAATTGTAAATAATACACTCTTTTTGTTGTATAGCTCCCTCTCAAGGTCAAGATATTAATTAAGCTATAAAACAATGTTTCTTGACTAAAATCGACCAATATGCTATTCGCTTTTGGAAGTTATATATCACATCTACATATTCTGAGATTTTCATGGTCGCAGCTACCATTGTACGGCCGTAGGCGCAGTTTGAAATTCATCAAAATTTACCGGGAGCACCGTTAAATTGTTTATGTTGTATTCAATTTTTCTTGAAAGCAGAAGTGTTTTAGAGCCTAATTTTTCTAGTGCTTATAATACATCCACAGGGGCATCCAAATATATCCAAATTGTAAAGAATCACTATCCACCCAATTTTCAAAATTTCCCAAAACTTGGTATTGCCTTTAATAGTCAAAACTTCAGAAGGGTTTTAAGGTGTTTATGCTAGCTCTCAATAGAGAGAATGACGATTGTGATTATCAATGAACATGGATTGTATAGGAGCAGTAAATGGTATTGATTAATGTATTGTGTTGCCATGGCTACCATAAAGGAGACAGGTGATGTGGTATGTCTCCTTGTTGGAGAGGTAAATGTGTAGGATGATGAAATTGGGTAGCTACAAAAATAAAAACAAGCTGTACTGTTACCTGGTAGCGAGCCAATATTGATGATGATGATGATGATGATAAAAAGAGAAGGATGATGATGATGATAAGGATGACAATAATGATGATGAAGATGATAAGGATGACAATAATGATGATGATAATGGTATTGATGATGAATGATAATGATGATGATGATGATGGTGGTGGTGGTGATGATATTGATAATGATGAAGAGATGATTTTTCTGTCAGGCCCTGTATGATTCATGATGTAAAATTCCATTAATTATATTCTCAATTAGAAATGTTAAATTCCATGAAAGCTTGTGGTTTTTAAAGGCAGTAAAATTGAACCACTGTTGTTTTTTTTTGTCCCTCTGCAGAAAGCAAGACGGACATTCTCGGTTGGCGACGACCAGTTGATGCGGATACGCCAGCAGCAACCGGCCGGCGCCAAATCCACCAACTCCAACTCAAACATCTTTGCCTCGGTGAAGGAAGAAGACGAAGCGACGTCCGCCCCTCCTCCTCCCTCCTCCCCCTCGTTGCCAAGGCAACCTGCAGCCAATCAGGAGAGTGCCTTTGAGGATGTATTCACTCCCAACTCGCTGACGGAAACGCAGAAGAAAGCCCGCAACATGTAAGTCATTGACTTGTTTATATATGTTTAGTACTTCATTCACTTGACTTTCATACAAGAGGTTGAGGTTTTTATCTACAGTTGTCCTCTTTTGACCCAGGTCATCTACAGTTGTCTCTTTTGACCCAGGCCATCTACAGTTGTCTCTTGTGACCCAGGTCATCTACAGTTGTCCTCTTTTTGACCCAGGTAATCTATGTACAGTTGTCCTCCTTTGACCCAGGTCATCTACAGTTGTCCTCTTTTGACCCAGGTCATCTACAGTTGTCCTCTTTATATATATATACTAATATTTTTAAGAGCGTTTCAGAAGTGCTAAGGGATATTACCATTACTGTTGTTCTATCTTTCAAAAGCCATGTAGGAAGAAATAAATGTACTGACTGGTTCAAAAAGTGCACTGAAGCTGGTGAAAGCATGAAATGACGCTCAGAGATTTGATGTAAAAGTATGCAAAATATGTTATTTTTTCCACTGTTGTCGGTTTCACACCTGCAGTGGAAAAACATTGTTTCTCGACTATTATAGTTTCAGAAAAGGCACTATGTATCACGTCTCTGAGGTTTGGTCAATTTCATAGATGCCTTTTTTATGTTTCTCTTTTATGCCAGAGAAAAATTCACATCTCCCCTTTATAACAGGGTCATATACATGTGGGACCTAAAAATTCATATCATTGATACGTTCATCAAATATTTATGAAAGCACACAAAGACTTGATTGCGTTATCAAATTTCATTTTCAACTGAATGCACAAAAACTTGTAAGCCATCGCAGGTACCATTCTAATTGACGCAAAAGCCTATTGATTTAGGGCAAGTGCGCTTGAAATTTTGATGATTTTCTACCTGCTGTTGCCAGGCTCTCCTAGAAACGTATTGATTATTTTTGTAAAGAATAGGCAGAGTATATACTCTCTCTTTTATTTTTTTCCACGTAGATTATTATCTCTTAATAAGAGAGCAGGGCAGATATCCAGGCTTCTGCTTGTCGAAAGTCCTCCAAAATATCACGTTACTGATTATTGTTCATAGAAATGACATCAGTATAATTATGTAGGTCCATTTACACTAGGCTCCAAACATGATTTTACTAGCACCACCATGTTACAGTTGGGCTCAGAAATTTGTGAAATTTGACTACAACTTTGTGATGTTAGACCTAGAAATCACATCAGTATACTTATGTAAACCTAAAACATTGTCATAACATTGTGCGTTTACTAACGTTGGGCTATTGCAGTTGAAGTGGCTTTGATAGCTGGTGTAGAAGCAACTTTTAGCGCAACATCATGATTTTTTATTGAGTCTTTTCATCATTATCTGTAGGTCCTTTAACACTATGGTCTAAACATTTTGACTTAATGGTCATTGTGACTTGGCAAAACATCACAGTGTTAAAGTCACATAGAAGCAACTCACGCACCTTCATCCAGAACAGTTTGGACACAGAAATGTCATCAGCATACATAGGTTCATTTACACTTTCACCATAACATTTGTGTTTTTTTAATGATAATAATCATTACTACAGTATACATAAGTCCATTTACTTTATGGCCTAATTACCTTGCGTTTCTACAACTTTGATGTAATGTTATATTACAGTTCAAGTTGCTTAGCATATCATGTTAATAGAAGTTGCTTAGCAATTTTCACTACAAAATTTGGATTTTTGGACCAAGATATGTCATCGGTATACATGAATCCATTTACACTCTAAGCAGATGTTGCAGTTTCCCATAATATCATGATGTTTGGACTGAGAGAAGTCATCTGTATATCGACATTTACACTAGGTCATCAACATAGCGTACGTCAATGTACACCATAGTCCAAACATCGCAATGTTACAGTTTAAAGTGCTTAGCAGATGTTGCTAAGCAAATTTCACTCTAACGAATATCATCAGCAAATGTGAGTCATTTACACCAAGGTTCAAACATGGCAATTTTACTAAGATGATGATGATGTAACAGTGGAAGCTGCTTAGTAAATAGCAGGTGGCAAGCAACTTCCCATACAACATTGCCATGTTAGTGAAATTAATATGTTTGGATCATTTTCACAATTTAAACTTGCATTGCAATTTTACAGTTCAGGTTCGATCCTTAGCAATTGGCTGTTGCTAAGCAATTTCTACCACAACTTTGCGCTGTTTTGAGCGTAGTGTGAATGGACCCAGTGCATGATGGTTGAGTAGAACCCTAGATGGGGTTCTCTATTTCTGCTAATGAATGACCTAAAGGGGTCTTCTTTTTCCATCTAATCCTTATCTCTGGCCTGGTTTTCAATTTCAGAATGATGTGACCTGCCGTGCATAAAGGGGGAATATGTCACAGAAATGCTAAAAGGCTTGTTATGATAGTTCAGTTGTTTATCAATCAATTTGTAATGAATTGAATCCTTAGAATTTACCTCTGTAAACATGCTTTATATGCCAGACACACTTTTTTCAGCTGAAGGGAAATGTTTTTTCCCAAAGGACATAATTTGTAAGGTAAACGTATCTATATTTTCAGTGCTTTATGAAACTACATTGTACAACACCTATTTAAATTTCTCTTTTAGAATCAAAACAACCTTGGGATATCAGGAAATCATTACAAAATAAAATACAAACATAGAGAATTCTCTTTAGAACAGAACTATATTTCATTATATGACCCTATTTTCCGCTATTAAACCTGCATGAATGATGATAAGTTCATACCCAATTCAAGAAAACTCATTGCAAATACAAAAGTTGTTTACTTTGATTATCTGTCACCTTTTTCTGCATATGAGGTCACAGAAAATCCACCACCTTTTCTCCTTTAAAAATGAATATAACTGAAGAATTTACAGTATGTTTGTGTGTATATTCCACCAAAATAACTCAAACTCCTTCTTTGGACATTTGACCTATTTGAGCACGCCAGGTCACAATTTCTTTTCTTCTTCCCCAGCTGTAACCTAATGCCTGTATTCCATGGAGCTTATACTTTCTATTGTATATTACTCCATTTGGCCCACCTTTCTCCGTCATATTTTTTTCTTTATATAACGCAAGATGGCTGTGATGTTTTCTTTTCACCTTGGAGAATAGGGCAAGCATTGATTCTAATGGGGGCAAAGAAAACATGTAGGCAAGAGGGATGGAAAGAGAGAGAGAAAGAGAGAGAGAGAGGGAGGGGGAGGTAAAAGAGAAGAGTGAGAAGGAGAGAGAGAGAGGGGAAGAGAAGAGTGAGAAAGAGAGAGAGAAAGGGAGAGAGAGGCAGAGAGAGGCAGACAGACAGACACAGAGAGAGAGAGGGGGGAGGGGGTGAGAGGTTTTGTTATGTATAGAGAATAAGATAGAGAAAAAAGTAGACTGACATAGTGAGAGACAGGGACAGAGACATGCATTGCAGGGCAAAGCCAACATAAGAAGGAAACCAAGAAGCAACAGATATAAAGAGATAAATAGAGAGGGGGTGGGGTTAAGTTTGTCTAGCAATAAATTATGTTCATGGCACCAAAGGAAACTCTAAAAGCAAGGTCTATTCTTTCCTCTTGATCATTCTCACAGCAAAAAAAAAAGAGGAAAAGCCTGGAAGGGGTTTGCATACATTAAAACATAAATAAAAAACTGACACCATGGTGTGAAGGCTCTTCTTTCTTGCCTTATTTGCATTTGCCCTTCTACCTTTTTACCATTTTGTCCTCATAAAGAATATAAAAGCATGAATAGAGATCTTTATATTAACTCTACTTCAACTGACTTCTCCCTCTACCCGTACTCTCCCCTCAAATGAAAAGGACAGAGGATGAATCTTTGGGAGCATCTGTAGACATCTTTTTGAAGACAAAAAGTAGAAAGAAAATACAGTTTTTAAAAAAGGGAAAAAAAGAAGCGTGGTCGCTCTGAATGGGATTTACGTCTTGTTTGCAGAACGTAATACGATAAACTGTCGCAGAAAGGTCACCCGTGACATTGCCGCGAATAAATCATCCCTGCGCTGACAAGAATTTGCATGTTGCGTACTAGAAATTTCCTCCAGCAGAACAGAGTTAGCTAGAGCTTCAGGAATCAAAGCAGTGAGATGATGTCTGTCTGTTCTTCAGGTTCGTTTGTTCAAGGGGCACAAAAGAAATACATGAATGGAGGTTTTAAGAGAAACTGGAGTTCTTGTAAAGGTTAATGCAGTGAGATGATGTCTTTTTATTTCTTCGGGTTCATTTGTTCGGGGGCACAAAAGAAGTGCATAATTGAGGGGTTTAAAGAAAAGGCAGAGTTCTTCTTGTAAAGGTGGAAAAAAGTATGTGTGAGCTTTCCCATAATGTTTATTCTCTTGTGGACAAATATCATATGATGGCAGTATTTCAAAACATTTGTTCTTAAAATTCTTTGCTGTTCCATATTTACAACTGGTGATATTTATAGACGTCATCAATATGTTGATGCCATATACAAATTATGTGTAGTCATGCATGGCTTGCATGCCCAGGATTTTGTTTTCCAATTGGTGCATTGAGGTGGCTCCAAGTTAACTCCTGAGAAAGTTTATGATAATCATTCTCTATTTCATTGTTTCTCTTAATGTACATAGATATCTGCCACTCCGTGATACCTATAATTTATGAACTTATCTTTAATTTTCACCTTTTAATCAACAAAATCTTTGATACAGTTGTTAAATTTGGGTTGTTGAATCTTCCCTCATCACTTTTAAGAGTTGCTACATTTAAAAATACTTTTAGAAATCGGCCAATAGAAATACAGTTAACCAAACTTTCTTTTTGCAATTTGAGATCTGTTTTGGCTGTTTGTTCCATATAATTCCTGAAACTTCATATCTGCCCTTATAGTGGCTGACAAGACAGACTCATGGGATACCATTCTATACCTCTGTTTGTTTGCTTCCTTCTGCTGTTGTTTTTGTTTTTATACTGGACTTGAAGAAGTGCCTTTGGTTCATTAAAATAACAAAAAAACGTGAAGACAAATATTTACCGGTTATAGCGACCCTTCAATTTTATCAGTGCCTATAAACCCCAAACCCTTGCATAACCTTTCCTTTCAAGATGATTCTGAATCTCCCTTGCGCTAGATTCCCTTGCCAACGGTATATCTTCCATGCTTAAATTATGGCATCATGGGTAATTCATGAACCTTGCCAGATTTCATCTCTGAAGTGGGCTTTTCCTAAATGTCACTCAAATTTTAACAAGCCAGATCGGATAGCATCCGCTCCCCCGACGGTTTCTTGCGTAACGCAATAGTTGTCTGTCCCGAAGCAGCGTTTAATGAATGGTGCACCTTTGGGGTTAAATCGCCCGTTTATTATCTCTTGTCACCGTTTATTAATCAGCTTGCTTTTAAATCCCTAATTACGTAAACGGGAAATTATGACTCCCGGGATCACGCACTAACCAAAGGGTTTTTTCCCTCTTATAAGCTTCATCTTGATTTTGTCTTCATCAGCTGAATCACGGACATCATTTTGTCCTTCCTGACCCAGAAAAAGGAAGACTTTGTGAAATAATTGGAAGTAAACAATGGATGTCCGGTTTCCAATTTGTCATTAGTCAACAATATCTATGGTGTATTGCTTTGTGCATATAACTAATTTTAGGAATACAAATTATAGTTATTAGTTGTCATAATGAGATTGGTACTAGAATATGCCATATCATATATGGTGCCCTGTATTAGGATTGATGCTTCTTTGCCTAAGCCTATGCCGCCTCGCTCAGCAATCTGAGAGGGTGGACAAAATTGCAAACACGTAACTGACAGTTGGATTTATACAACAACATAATTATCTTTGAATCTATATCCTGGGGCAGTCATTTAAATAATTTGTTCTTTCTTAGTTGTTTAATATTCCATTTGACATGGAAAACAAAATCACAGAAGCTTGGTGTTGCTACATCTTGCTATCTGTCAACTAAAATCAAAGAAATTGGATGAGAAGTGGGGAAGTTTTCTTTTGTTTGGGAGGGGGAGGGGGAGGGGGGGGGGGTCCATGAATTTACCTCAGCCAAACTGAATAATCATTTTTATCTTGTTCTACATTGTTCTACATAATGCACTACAAGAAGAATGTTGTCCCATCTGGGATAAACTTTCAGAAACATTTCTGTATAATCTTTATCCTCATCGAACCAATGGGAGAAACTTTTTCTAATCAAGATGGTTTATATTCCTTTATAAATCAACAGAAGAATTTCTTCATTCACAAATCAGATGAAAAACCCAGTTATCTTTGTTTTTAAATCATGATTTGTTTCACGTTTCCAGAGGTTTTATAAGTGTGTGTGTACCTCTCAAGGTGAAACATAAATCCTATCCAGCTTGAAAAGGACATTCAATATCCCATGTGACATGTTTCGTATCTCATGCATGTAAAGCATCCTCCAACATGGAGACCAAAATGGATTCTCCATTCTCTGTAGATAGTTCATTAAGGGTGCGTTTATCATATCTTTTGCCACTCAGAAACAGCGTTACTATACATACATATCGAACCCCACTATACGAACGTGATTTGCGGGATGTCGCGTTTATCAACTCGTCACGATTCAAAATAAAGGCCTCGCCTCTGCGTAACTGCTTTGCACCGTTTGACCCTGGTAGCAGAGAGCTGCTCGGAGGTCAACTAGTGCAATGCACATGCCGTGCGCTATTTTTCCGAACAGGAATTTAGCCTGGGAAGGTCTGATCGTGTGTTTCAAAACAGCATTGTCTTTATCATCTCTCAGAGACGTGCATCAAGCTCATTCTTATATTCAAAATGCACTTTTTGGGGCGTTTCAATATACCCATATCTAAAGATGTTTGAAAAGAGGCTTGCGTTTATCACCATGCAAATTTGCCTGAAACACATTTGACAACGCTGATTCTAGGCCAGAAAAGAGATGATAAACGCGTCCTAAGTTATCTGCATGAAGATTATATTTTGATCTCAATATCGCAGATTACATACTATGCAGATAGTTTACATGCCATGTGCTCTCCAATGACCTATAGAATCCTATTCAAACATTGGTGAGATTTTCCCCTCGAGGCATCTCTTGTTTTTCTCAAGTTTGAATTGTGATCACCATCAGAGGAGCCATGCATGCAGCATCATATGTATGTGGAATGAAAGAAGACCAAAAGAGAATAGATTATTTGAGTCCATCTCAAGTATCTAGGGCAGATCTAGGGAATCTCTGTTTATAATACTGATTGGTTTGGCATACTGTATATTAAATACACAGGTTATTTTTCAGTTGGTGCTTTTTATTTTATTCTAGTTCAAGTTTCAAGATTCAAGATTCAAGATTCAAGATAATTTATTGTCATGTAAAGAATACATGAAATTTGCCTTCGGACATTTAAAGGTGCTATACATGTACATACAAATATAAATATATAAATACAGACAAAATAGTTACACAATCACAATTTTAAGAAAGGTTGCATTAAAAGAATAAGATAAAACTGAGGAAAAAGCAGTGCAGTTTAAGTTCAAGTTTATTTGTCTTTCTTCCAACATGAGTGTAATATAATTGAGCAAATTTATAACATGTAGTGTATATAAAAGGAACACTTATGAGGAACAAGTTCATAAAATGCATTACACTTTTATATGCCGGTATATTTGAATATTCATGCTGAAGAGAAAGAATCTTGTGAATATCATGAACATCATCTGTTACATTCAAACTCTCCTCTCTCTTTCTTTCTGTCTATTTGTATTGCTTGCTCTCTCTCTGTCTCTCTCTCTCTCTCTCTCTCTCTCTCTCTCTCTGTCTCTCTGTCTCTCTCTCTCTCTCTCTCTCTCTCTCTCTCTCCCTACCTCCCCATCTCCCTACCTCCCCCTCTTCTTTAAATACCCTCTTGTAGACTTATTATATTAGTAGATGCCTTTTTCTTTTCTTTTCCCAAATTAAGTAATTATCTTTTGTGAAGTATCCTTATTAACAAATTCCCATCTTCACCTCTACCCTTCTAACCCTAACCCTAACAAAAATGCAAAGCCCATAGTAAACGAATGCCTGACTATTAAGTTACATACATACATGTGCATGTAAAAATGGAAAGTCCATATTTTGCTATATTGCATATCCTACTCCCCATCACAGCACAGGCTCAATTAGAGGTCTCCAATTGATATAACTGCGATACATTTGCGAGATTGCTTTTCTTTGATCAATTTCTCCTTGATCTCTTTTTCTCTTTCCCTCCCCCTCTCTTTTTCTCTCTCCCCTGCTCTCCCTTTCTCTCCTTTGAGGGAAGGAGGACTGGTATAATTACACCCAACTGTGTCTCTGTAGTCGAGCGTGTAGAGATTGCGACAATATTGACAGAACTGTAGCAGCTACACACAGAGTTGAATGCAATCCCATATATACGAGAGCAATGCTCTTCATCTCTCTCTTCCTCTCTCTCTCTCTCTCTTTCTCCATCTCTCTCTCCCTTGCACTCAGGGGCATGCATGATTAGGTTTTAAGGCCGGTGATGTGTAAGTGTGAGTGAAAGCATATTCGTCGGCCGAGCTGCTTTTGCACTGCTGTCTGCCTTCCCCTCGTTTCTTTTCCCCGTTTTTGTCCGTCTTTATTTTCTTTTCTATTTTTCGTTTAACTCCTGCATCGGCCTTGAAAGCGTAGAGGTGGCCGTGCCGTCTCTCAACGTACAGTATCCCTGTATCGACTCCTCATCATCTTCATCCTACCTAGCTCATCTTTTTCAAAACCAGAAATAAATTTGTGTGTGATTTGAATGCCTGATCGAATCCTGCACGCAAGTGTGGATATAAGAGGAATCCTTCGATAGTGAAGACTTTTC